>APFE030392491.1:131068-168401 GCA_000404065.3 Pinus taeda | reverse complement strand
TCAGAGGAGGGATAGTGTACTATTAGTTGGATGTTTTTTTTCTATAAAGGAAACTCATCCAAGCAGAAGGAATAAGGTTCCTTGAGGATTGTGTAGTTCTGACAATGTGTTAAAGTAGGGTGTGAGATCAATGTAAATTATCAATGTTACACTTGGTAATAGGAGGATCACCCAGGAGAAACTGTGCAAGGAAATAGGAGTCTTGGAGGGCAGAGGAGAAGGCTTAGGAGAAGTCTTTATTACCTGTGAGCATCCAGGAGGATTGCACTGAAAGCTAGCTAGTTGTGAGAGCTAAGGCTTTGTGTAATCCTGGTGTATTTCCACCTTCAACAACATCATATTACAAAGAGATCATGATAGCTTTTGAGTTGATTCTTTTTGTATGTTGTTGAGGATTTCCACTTGATTGATAATACAAAGATGGGGTTTAAGGCTGGTGCTTTTTCTAGGTTATATATTTTGTGTTATGGTTGATTACTTTTCATTCTCAGTTATATATGTTCATGCTTGATGTTGCTCATGTTCAATTAAGTTTCTGCAAATTTTATGGTAGATGTAGATCTAGTATTATGCTTTAGTACATTGTATATATCAGTTGGATCTACAGGTGAAATTTCTACATGATATCAGTGAGCTAGCTGATTTGTACAGAAAAGTCTACAGTTTCAAGAGTCATGCATGGTTTCATGTGAAACTAACTTATGAACAAAAACAAGCAAACAAACAAAAAAGCAAAGAAGAAGAAGAAGTAAATGTGAAAGCAAAGTGAGTAAGAAAACAAACAAGCAAGCAAGCAAACACACAAAGAAAGAAGCAAAAATGCATGGAAGAAAACAACTCAAAAAAAAACAAACACTACTCCTACTCTTAAGCTAATAGTGCATGGGTCGTCTCATGTGAAGTGATAATTCCAATGGAGCCAATGGTGCATTGGTTGACCCATGTCAATGAAGGCATTGTTTGCAAACAACACAGATGTGCGAACCAGAAAATGTGAAAGATACAACAATAGAAACAGACACACTTCGATCTTACAAGCGTCCACAAAACAAAAATGTGTGAAAGCGCATGACATGCACTCTGTGGGATTTCCATGGTGTTGTGCTACACTACGTGCAAATGTTGAGTGTATGCATTCCCTTGATTGTGATATGCAAGAAAACATGAGAGAGGTAGACCACTTACGTTGCACAAGTGTGCTTACTATGTAAGATTCCTTCAATGCATGAGCGATGGGATCGTGTAGTTCGAGTGGAGGAAGTGAAATATGAGTGTTGGATTGTTCTTCAGTGCATATAGATGAGTGATGAGGAGTCTCAGGTGTTTGAACAATTTCCTGATTGGAAGTGAGACCAAACTCAGCTCGAGCTGAAGTGCCTCGATAGTCTGGGGGGTTTCAACTTTGTCGATAGATAGATAATCGTAATAAGTGACTTGCATGGATTAACAATGAATGAATCAACATCATGATTAGATGATGAGGTAAAGAGATCATGACAACCAAGATCAGAAAACTCAGGATGTTGATTAGCATCCTCATGATTCGATGAATCACACAGATGGGTAGATGAGAAGAAAAGGTGTTCACCCTCTGTGTTTCCAAAAAAAGCAAATGAAACATCCAGTGGATTTTCAATGAATGATTAGTCCTCTCAGTTGTCAAGTGATGGGTTGATATCCAGTGTGTCCTATGAATAATAAAAAATGGGTGCATCAGTGGATGGAGATGCACATGAAAAATCAGGGATGTAAGGATCGTCAAGGATATCAAGAAAAAATAGAGGTATGGATAGACAAGGATGGTCCCCTACTGGAGGTGGATGTTCAAGCTTTCTGTCATGATCTTCATGAATGCCAGCACATGTTAGTTGTGCAATGCCAACTCCATCGATAGATCGATCCTCATTCAAAACAAGTGTAGAGTTCGGAATGGAAGAACACGGGACAATGTCATCTCGAGGATGATCAGAATACGAAGACGGAAGGTTAAGGTACAAAATACATGTGACAAGTTATGGGACTCATAACCAAGTCTATGTGAAAATCAGAAGGAGAGATGTTGGGAGGTCATGACGGTTCAACAAATGTGTGTTCATTCTCTCCCACATCACTCTATGATGGTGGAGCTGTTTGATGAGGGGACGGTGGACAGTCACTTGTGACAGCGACCGTGTCCATCTATGATTGTGCAGTCCATCACCGAAGTATGTTGAGTGGGGTTTGAGCTTGAACTTCTTCTTGGGATGGACTGATTTGTTAAGACAGTACTCGAATCTATCCCAAATATAAGGAAATTTCATCTGGCTCTTTGGAGCTTGAAACTGCAAATCACGGAAGCACTTCCAAAAATCCATAAGCGATTCATGTGGAGCCTTCCATTGTTGTAACAATTTGGTCAAGATATTCTTAATCAAAATGATAGAGAGTGTCTTCAAAGAGATCACAAAAGTTCTCAAGTGAGTGCATGGTGTTATCCGGTAGGCTGCATAGCCACAAATGTGGAGATTCGTGAAGTGTGTATGTAAGCAGCAGACTGGCCTACTTGTCAGAACGTCCATCTTCCTCATGATGTAAGGCAAGGAAGTCATGTAAGAACTTAGGCTAGGCAACTTCGCCTTCACCATCATACATGTATGTGGACAAAAGATCAAAGAACTCCCTTGTGATGGTGACAGATTCGACATGCGAAAAACATCATGGAGGGAGAAGAGTGCAAGACTCCATGATAGATATGCAAAGGTTAAAAATAGGATGAGATGACACAGCTTTTCATCTGGCCCTCCTTCTAGCACCAGAAATGTTGACGGCACTGGACCCGCCAACATGTCAAGGGATCTCCCTGGTAAGAAGTCCCAATTAGACCTCAGATCATTTGGTGTAGGAGCCCCAGCAGTGGGTTGTATGATAATGCCTTGATCATGGTTTCACATAGATGCAAGTAAGATGTCCCTATTGGTAGCAAGAGTGTGATAGTTGTGGCAAGACAAGGAAGGTGCATGAACGGTTCTAACACACAGAGAGTTGGGTGAGTGTGCCCCTTGGAAACATGTGATAGCACGTGGCTTGGAAGGACACACATGAGTGAAAATGCATCACAAACTGGAAAGAAAGTTAGCTAACAATCCAAAGTGATGGTTAAACCAATCAACACATTTCAGTAAGATTCACACATACTTATACAGAATAGTCCATACATGCATGCGTAAGAAAACAGATACATATATGTTACTGGGAATAGTGTCCACTTAGAGCTGCTATTCCCACTAAGACTGGTAGCTATCTTAGAAACAAACAAGTTAAAACTACTTTCGTTTTCCTTTATGAAAAATAGACAAGAGGGGAACAGGGGACACCAACCTTTGTCTTGTGCTTGGTTCCTTGCTCGGTTCCTCTCCTTTCGATAGATCTTTGCCGCTCCTTCTTTGTCTTCACAGCTTTAGAGAGCACGTGTGGAATCAAAGCAGCATAATACTCTCGAAGGACAGAGATCTATATTCATAAACAATACATGATCAGATATGTATTAACCACACAAATGCATATACAATCAAACATACACGAATGTGAAGGAAAACTTGAATAGCTTTATTAATATCAAGAATAGCAAGAGGATTACAATCAATTGTTCTGACCCAGCATCATCCTCCACCAAGAAAGCCCTTCTTCACCTCAAGTGAATCTTAGATCACCCAACACTATGAAGTTACACCAGAAAAACAACAACACTTCTCTACAAGATACAAGATTCTAGCCTCTGGATCTTTGTGATGAGGGATCCATATATACATGATTGTAGGGGGTGAGTCAGCTTCTGGGATTTTGATTAGTGTCCTCTCTCTGATAGTTCTTGATTCCACTTGGAGATTGATTATCTCTTACTCATCCTTGGTCGAAATCAGAGAGGCAAGTGTCAGAGGGGAAGTTTCTGGAAGATTCTATGATCTTCCACCTCGCAAACTATCCCTGTCATTTGTCCATTCTCGCCCATCACACCCTACAGAGGGGCCATCTAGTATAAATCGCACCCTTTACACTGGGAAGGTGATATGCATCGCACCCTGTGCACTGGGCATTCAGTATGGTCCAGTTTGGACCATTTCCGAGCAGTTTTCTATGGAGAACTTTTGGGAGATGATGTAATCAACTGACCTTGTTCCTTTAGGTAGGGAAGCAACACTTTTAGGGACTTAGAAGCCCTCAGTTTATGGACATTTATGATTGGGGTGCAGTGCCCAAAAATGTTTATAACACATCCAGATCATTTTTCTCCTTGATCTTGAAACTGAGGCCATCCAGAGCTAGAACGAAAATAGGAGAGAGTGAGCACCCCTGCTTGAGGCCCCTTTTAGCATGAAAAAGATTATAGGGAAATCCATTGATCAGGACAACAAAAATTTTCGAAGTGATACAAACCATAATCCATTCAACATTAGGTGTCTGTAATCCAATCTTATATAACAAGAGGTGGATATAGGACCAGTCCACACAATCATATGCCTTGTGAAGATCAATCTTCATGACCAAGGCCTCCTTTTTCTGAGTGTGTATGGTATGAATGGCCTCCTGTATCGAAGCAATAGCATCATGTACAACCCTGTCACTCAAAAAGCCAAATTGTTCTCCAGAAATGTGTGAGGACAAGTATTTTTTAATTTGTCCCTTTATCAACTTGGAAATCGTCTTGCATAGGATATTACATAAAGATATAGGTCGAAAATCACCAAAAAGTTTGGGATTAGATGATTTTGGAATAAGTACTAGAAAGATAGAGTTTATGGCACCCGAGATCATACCCGAAGTCCTCGTCTCCTCCACAATCTCCAGTATGCGTTGTCCCATGATATCAAATAAGTATAGGGAAAACTCAACCGTCCATCCATCAGGTTCCAGCCATTTGTCTCTGACAAAAGATTTTAGAACCTCCCAGACCTCCAGGTTGGCAGGACGAAAGAGATCCTCATTTGCCTTCGCATCAAATATCAGGGGGTAACGTTCCAATATCCACATTTGGTCCTCAAACCACACTCCATCCTGATAATCATATAAGTTCCCAAAATATTAGACCGCCTCGACTCATATTCCCTCCACAGAGTATATCCTCTCCCCATTCATATCCTCAATATGCCAAATAGAGTTTGTAGGTTTTCTATGATTTGCAAAATTATGGAAAATTTTGGTGTTGCGGTCTCCCTCCAGCAACCACGAGACTCTTCAATTTCCATGTTACCACTTGTAGGTGGAGGATCTTGTTCCTTCATTCCTTTAGGATACTAAGATATTCCCAATCATCATGTGATGGGAGATGTCCCTTCATCATCTTTCCAACTCTATCAATCTCTTTAGTGATCTGTTCCAGGGCCCTGTGCAGCTGAACTTTCTTATTTTGTTCCCAAATCTTGGTCTTCTCTTTGATGAGTTTGATTTTGTCCATTAAATGTCTCATTGCGGAATCGCCGTATGGGGGTTGTTCCCCATTCCACGTCATCCTAACGAGCCTGCTATATTCCTCATCCTCCAACCAAATTCGATTGAACTTAAAGGGAATTCCATTTCATCGATACTCCAATTTCCATTGTAGCACAATAGGCATGTGATCTGAGAGATATGTCCTATGTATCCAGGATCTGAGATTCCCTAATTTATCAGCGAGATGCTCCTTGATGACAAATCTATCAAGCCTCTTTCCAATGTATTCATCCGCCCCCTGTGGTTAGTCCAGGTTGGAGATATCGGAGTTGGGCATATATCCTTCAATTGATGGCTGTTAAAAAAACCAAACGATCTGTATGCAAGGTGGTCAGGCCGAAAATGGATACCCCATCTCTCCCTCTCCACCAAGGTGGCATTGAAGTCCCCATGCTCAGTCTACTAAATTGCATGTTTAGAATGAAATCTTTTTTATTACTCTCCCTCTTAACGATAAGTTATGTTGATTCCTGTCAAATGACAAATTGGACAGAGACAAGTTCTAACTTCAAGCGGAAGTAATTCGTTTTGTTTATCCCTGTAGGGAAAATTAGAGAACATCAACTTCCAACTAAAGTTTTTAAGTTTCCACAGGGAAAACTACTTACCTATGACTCTTGCTAGGGTTTGAAACAACGTAAATCTAAGAAGATTCTAAATATACAAATCTCTAGCAACACTTGTTTATACGCTCATTTAACTTATGTTTTGTTTTTGAAAAGAATGTGAATGATAGTCATAATTTTCACATGATTAAAGTTATGGAGTATAGTTACTTCATGTTTAAAGGATTTTGACAAAATCTTTGAAAAATCATCAAAATAAAAAGAAACCTCCAACTTTTTTGTTGAGGCAAAATTGTGCGAAAGCATTTTGAATAATCTGGTTAGCTAATAGTAGCTTTGTGACGGAGTTCTTGCTAAATGCTGAGACAGTTTAGCATTATTATGTCCCGACTTTCGCCACCTTATTTTATTTTAATATTAATTTTGTGTTGAACATGTTTAAATATAAAGGAGATTCTTCTACTCACCCATTCCACTTCAACATCAATCCCCTATTTTCATAGGAAACATGGAAGTCTCTTAGATTTTTATGTGTCTAATATGAATACCCGAATTTGAAGCAAAGATAAGAATTTGCTTACAAAGTAAACTTTATCTCCAAAATTTTATGTGTTTGTTCAATATTTCAGAAAAAGTCAAAACCACATTTTAAAAAAACAAAGATAAGGGATTGTCCGTATTGATTACAACAATGAATTTAATAAATTCACGGTGATTGCATACTTTGGAGAAGAATTGCAGTTACCTCTCTACAGGCCTATGACATCTTCGGTGACCTTCTCAGGTATGATCTCCAGTTTCTGACTTCTTGCTTCTGTATGCCTGGTGCCTATGCCCTTACTCCCCCAAGAGATAACTTGCAAATTGCAGCCAAGCTAGAAGATAAATAGATAACTGGGAGGTAAAGAGCTTCACCCACCCAATTCATTAATAGTGCATCGCATATGTCGAAATTTATTTCCTCACGTAGCATGACGTCCATGTTCACGAGATCAAGGTGGGGTCCGAGTCTCGATCGATTTGGCTATGGTGTCATTGTCGTCCAGTGGTTTTTATTATCGATCCTGATTTGCACTCTCTTTCTGAATATTTGCCCAGCCCATGATGGTCACAGCCGCATGACACATCAAAAGAAAAGGCGTTAACGCTCAGCGAACGCTAATTTCCGATCAGGTTCCATAGGCCGAAGCCGCACTTTCAAAAGTAAAATGAGTTTATTTTGAATAAGGAAAATGCGTATTGAATTTTTTTATTTCTTTTAAAAATAATAATAAAATCATTTTCAAAAGTAATATTTTTGTTTATATTTTAATAAATTTATATAATTTTTTTGTTGATTTATAGTAATTCTGAAGGCAGACTTGTGATTATGATTTATATAAGTTTTTTTTTTTAATAAACTATTTAAAGTTAAAATTATATAAATCATTATCATTAATATAATTTAATTATCATTATCATTTTCATTTTTTATATCATGGAAAAAAATTGTGCAAGTTTTTGGTGAACAATTGATTAAGTTATGAGGGATTTTTGATTTACTTATTTGTAAAGGTTTGATTAAATAGATAAAGTTTGGAAATTTCATTTGCAATACTTACAATGGGGCAAGTGTAATACATTATGTAATTTGGTTGCATGGTTTGTGTGAGAAAATGGAGGAAGATTTGATTCGAAATCGGTTTTGAGACTTAAAATCGGATCACAAGCCAATTTATTTAAGTTTTTCTTGCACTAGAAAGAAGAAGTTAGGGTCAAAAGCTCAGTGTATTCAACAAAATTTGCCAAAGGGAAGAATTATTTTGACTCCAGAAAATTGTAATACCTTCAAAATAAACTTGGAAAGGCTCTTCAAGAAAGAGGAAATCCCAATTCATGGTCTTCATAGTCACGAATTAGCACATTTAATTCAAAGCGCACTTGCAGAGTGAAAAAGGAAAAAAAATTAAAAAGTCTCAAACAATTTACCTTTTGGTTAATGCTTGGTTTGAGGAGGACCGAAAAAAGGCAAGGAGAATGTTGAAAGAGTCTAACAAAGATAACATCGATTTCAAAGCTTACAAGAAGATATTAAGAAAGAAAAAGATTGATTTCATTGTTTCAAGGAGGGAAGAACTAATCTTCCTTGGGAAAAATAACCCCAAATTATTTTGGAAGGAGCTCCAACTGAGAAAGATGCAAACTAAAAATAATAGTACAACCTCCAAGTGGTTTGACTAAGAAACACAAATTTATGAGCAGGATCCCAAGGTTGACCCTCCCCTCTTGGTCAACACTGATACTATACTCTGAACGGTGCAACAGGTAGAGATGGGCATCAAGAAATTGGGTGCTCAAAAAGCAAAATACTTAGCTAAACTCCAAGCAGAGTATTTAAAGTGGGTCTTAAAAATTCTTGCACTCCACATTACAAGAATTTTCAACAACATCATACAACAGGGGTTCCCCACAGATTGGACAACTAGTTTGGTAATACCTCTTTTTAAAAGTGGTGATGTTAATAATCCCTCAAATTATAGGACCATAATGACAAATCCCTTGTTTGCAATGTTATTTGGAAGCATGCTAGAAAATAAAATCATTAAGTGGGAAGAAGAAAGAGATAAACATGTTAAAGGACAAGAAGGTTTTAGATCTAAACATTTCACAGTTGATCATGGTATAACTTTAAGGCACATCATTGAAAAATTTTGGGAGAAAAAAGAAGACGTCTTTTGTTGCTTCGCTGATTTCAGAAAAGCCTTTAACACAGTTTCGAAGGATAATATTTGGCACAAAATGGAGGAACTTGGAGTTCCTAGGCATATGAGAGCACCTATGCATAGGTTGTATAAAGAGGTGAAAGTCAAAATTAGAACTTTAGTAGGCATTTCTGAAAGTTTTGGAAACAAGGGTGCCCATTGTCACGGGAGCTTCACTGGGGGAGAAATATCATACCACGTGGGATCATATTGGGGGATATATATTGAGCTTATAATAAGGGGTAAAGGGTTTTTATTTTGGAAAATATAAAAATGGAGCTTAAAGTTAATGAAAAAATATAAAGGGGTATAAAAATGTTAATGAAAAAATGGATACTTACAATATCTAGTGAAAGTAGGGATTTTTTAAATTAGTAGTGTGTATTGGGTTTGTATTGATAAAAGGTCAAATAATGTGATTTTTAGAGGTATTTTCTAATATATAGTCAAATTAAGGGTATTGTTTAGTATGCCATGAACACATATGATATGTCATAGGTTTATTGAGTGAAGTCCCCGTGCTCATTGTATCCTACCCTTGTTGGTTTATAAATCAATAAGCTTGAAGAGTGACTAGATTCAGAAGGAGGCAACGAGATCCATTTGGGAAAGTTTGTTATAAGGCTTCTTTTGTATGCAAATGACCGTATTTTGATTGTTAAATCTTCTCTTGGTTTGCAAGAGCACTTACTTTCCCTTGAGAATTTTTGTAGAAGGGTGGGCATGCAAGTCAATACTAGCAAAACAAAACTAGTCCTTTTCTCTAACAAATGAAAACATAACCAACATAAGTTCTACTTTGAAGACAACATTCTAGAAGAAGTTGCAGATTACAAATACCTCAAAATTGACTTCAACAAAGATGTAAGTTGGGATGGTTGTAGAAAGAAAAAAAAATTGGAGGGTTGGAAAGCATTTTATGTTTTTCAAATAGGTGTAGAGAGGCTGAGTTATGGGACTGGAAAACCACTCTAACTCTTTTTGGGATTTTAGTGATTTTGATGATTCTCTATGGTTGTGAATTGTGGGCTAGCAGTACATCTGGCATGCAGTGGAAACAAATTGAGAAACTTCAGAAGCATTTGATTACAAACAAATTAAAAACTAAAAGTACAGTTCCTTATGATATCTTATTAAGTGAAACAAGGGCTGCTCCTATTGAAGAAATTGTTATGGTGCGAGTGATAAGGTATTTAAAAAAAAGAGCAAATGGAAGAGGGAAAATGACCTAAGGTTATATTTAATGACATATGGTGCAAAATAAAGAAGACTTGGATGTGACAAAATAACAATTGGTTTAGTAAATATGATATTTGCTTGGACATGTGTCCCATAAACAGTAAAGGGATAAATGCTTTCTTTATATATAAGTTCCATAAGTGTATTTTGATAAGAAACTAGGGAGAAAGAAAAAGTACTATATTGAAGAGTTTAATCCCACTCATTATCATCAGCAAAAAACATACTTAGGGGAAAATATTTCTTGGAGATCCAAAATTCTTAAAGGACTAATTCTCATCAACTTTGTTGTGAAACAGGGTGCTGGAAACTGATAAAAGAAGTGTGGGAGGTAATAGTACGTATTTTTTTCTCTTCCAGAAAAGTAGAAACAGAGAAACATTTCATTTTAGAATGTGCGGCCTTCAAAGACGTCAGGGAAAGTTAAGCAAATATTTTGGTAGCTAGCCCTTGGGATAATCTATTCAGTGAGGGGTTTGTCGAGAAGTTGGGACTGTTTATTGTGGGGCTTCACAAAATAAGGGCCGCATACAAGAACCAGATGGAGAAGAAATCTCTCCCATAGGTTATCTTTAGCCTCATAGATGTTAAAATAATTTCTTCTTCTTCATCATCGAAAGTTGAAACTTTAACAAAGAGATTACATACTTTTCTCATCTTGTAAGCATTTAATACAATATTAAACTTTATAAAATTAGGTGAAAGGCACTCTCTAATATAAACACAATTTCAAAGTAAAATCATGTGCACATATTAGCAACTGAGAAAGAGTTTTAAATTAAAAATGGTGGGCCAACCATGATGCATCTTGATTCCCCATGGTTGACTGAAAGCTGAATCAGAAATGCATAATATGTTTGCATTGAAAAAAAAGAAGATTGGGAGAGTACATAGCAATAGGGATATTGAAATTTTTAGAATTGGCAATTGGCACAGAAGAAAGACGGTGTAATTTCATTGGGTGTGAAAAAATTGTTTATAATATTTGTCTTGGCTTGTGAAGTAGGTGAAATTTGTTGGTTGTGAACGAAGAGTTTCAATGTTAGTTTTAATGTTGGTTGAGGTGAGGTGTTGTGTTGCAGTAAGAATTAAGATAGTGTGTACATTTATACTATTTAACAAAGACATCTTGTGATTCTCGTATGCAATCTCGATGAAGTCCTCGGAGCCTTCTAAGGAAATATATATAATATATATATATATATATATATATATATATATATATATAATATAATATATATATATATATTATTATATATATATATATATATATATATATGATATGGGATTTATGTCCCATATATATAAAAATATATATATAGATATATATTTATATTTTGGAAAATTTATTTTTTAAATTACGATAAATATATATTTGGAAATTTTATTTTTTAAATTATTATAAATATATATTTGAAATTTTATTTTTTAAATTATTGGCCAGTTAAGGTTGATGCCTATATTTTGAAATAAAGAGTCTTTTACATCTAAAAAAGCAGAAAATGTGTAAACGGTCATCAAATTTAACCCTTACTCTAGTTGCGAAGATTGATTATGCACATGCACAACAATTATAAACACTGAGCATGTGAGAAAAACATGACCACAAATATGACAAACAAAATAATGGCAACAAATAATTGGCCTACCATATGAGAAACAAAATAATGACAACAAATAATTGGCTTGTCATATGAGAAACAAAATAATGAAAACAAATAATTGGCTTGACAATGGCCATTAAATGATGGGGTTGTATATACCCATCGTTGGATAATTGGCCTACCAAAATCTAACAGTGGAAATATACAACCCTAGACATTTACTACATGTTGGCAGGCTAGTTATTTTAAGCTCAAAATCACTATCATTGCAAGAAAAATATAAAAGTGATATCAATATATATCTACATGACAATGTTGCAACCTATTCAAACTTTAGTTTGAAGAATATGAGATTTTTCAGTGCAATGACACCATTTGTCTGAAAGGATGCACATATACTCTTACACGATGTTATTTTATTTAAAAATTTATTTAGAATATTGGTTTTTAATTAAAATAATCATACTTTCCTTTTTTAGAATAATTTCTTTTTTCTCATTTTCATAAAGGGTTTTAAGATTTTTCAACTCACTTACAATGTAATCACTTCTTACCCTTTCTTGTTGTCTCGGGATGCAAAATTGTTACTTGTTTGACTCAACTTTCAAGGTTTATTATGAAAATGGAGTTACACATCCTTATTTCATAGATTCTTCAAATTATAGGATTAATGTCGTTATTTTGTCTAGTTTGTGGACAGTTTTCTAGAAACATAAATTTTATCTCAATTCTAGTCTTAGACAAAAGTTATGCCTGTTAAAAGTTTGGCCTATTAAAATAGGTCATTTCATCACAATGGTACCATGTAGCACCCACATGGCCTCCACCTAGTCTAGGTGGCATTTCCATGCCATCATCGTGGGGTCAATAAGGTACCAAGATGTTTTTGGGCATGTATTCCATCCATTACACAATTTCCATTGCGAGAAAGCGTCGAACGTTGAAGATTGTCAACCAAGGTGGAGCCCCCAAGTCCATGACATACTGGACCAAGGCTCTACTCCATTCCTTCCACCATAACCATATTCACCAAGTGGCTCAAAGGTCGTGAGCCCAGTGGACCCACTCCAACTCAACTTCCTTTTTACAAAGGCGATCAACCTCCATTTCGATAACATTGTTGAAATTTCCATATCTTGAAGGTCGAGAGTTTAGTGGGGTCCATTCCTAAGAAATGTCACAACAAATCAACAAAACCATTCAATGGTTCTACCTAACTTCTTTTGGGTTCTCGATGGCTTGTTCATCTAGTGGCAAGGATCCATTAAGATGGTTACTGATGAGCCTCATCATTGGGTAATTATATGGGCCTTAATTCACCTCCTAGCTTAGTCAGACCAACTTTTCTCACAACTTATTACATGGTTTTTATTATATTTTGTTTCTGAGATGAGTTAGAGTTGGATATTATGCCTAGTGGACTAATATGCATTGAAAGCAAGATTGAAGGAGAAGATCAAGGAATTTTGGAAATACTAAAGTTAAAACTCGAATGGGACAAGGGAGAGGGATTGTAGGAGGTAAATCCTCCTCATTTACTTCTCCCCAATTTGAATATTCCTCCATCCATCACACCCGCTCAGAGTGCAAGCATCCAAGCCATGAGGATTAGAAGGCAGTCGAGTAAGTGAGAGACAAAGAGCTAGTTTATCTTGAGTTTGGGAGCCAAGCATCCCTAATTCTAAGGAATTTGTTGGGGACTTCAATTGTATAAGTAGAGAGGCCAAAAGCCTCATTAGGATTCGAATTTTTGTTGTAAAACTCTAAGCTATTTTTGATCTCTAGACTTGTGAAAGTTTTATTGATGTAATTTTCTGTTTTGGTAATAAGAATGAGTTTTTTTTAGCCATCATTGAGTTAACTCAGGGGGATGAAGCTCTTGGGTTAGGGTGCAACCCTAGCAGCCAAGGCTCCTCTTTCTTATATCTAGATGTTTAGATTAGTCTCATAGCTTCATTATTATTTTGCCTTTAGATGTGTTTTCATTGCAAGTAGTGTAGATTGGATTGGTTTTTTATTAGTTTTCTTCCATTTGTGCCTTACTTCAATAGTAGGTTAGTAGGGATAAAAGGAGTACCACAATTTTCAGTGGGTGTCTTGGCCTCATTTCCTCCTTTCCGGATCATGATTTGAGGAAAGGACCCTTATGCATCCCCAAAAACACAGATTTCTATTTCTTACATAAGCTTTAGAGTTTACTGTAGTTAAGTTAGAATTTGATCAGTTTTGCAAAGTAGGATTTCATTTCCATCTCTTCTATCTTCACTCTTGCAGTAGATTTCATCCATGCTTTCATTCCTTTCAGCAACTTTCCTCATGCATCATGTAGGCAGTTAGCTCATTAATTATGCTTTTCTAGCTTATGAGAATGCTTCTTGTTTACATAGATTTTTGGGAATTGTACATGTTTTATGTAGAGCAAGTGCTTCAAGAGGAGACAAAGACTTCATAGCCAGCAAACACCTTCCACTCCATCCAACATATTCATTCCTCGTTTTCACCATTGCCTTCACTAGTTTTCATCATTTTTCATATAAATTCTTCGAAGCACATTGAGCGAATCCAACCATCCTCTATCTTTGTTGTTGACTTCTAAGTGATCCTAGACCTTCCCTCACTTCATTCCACCCATCTACCACCTTCCCTAAGCCTTACATCACCTCCAACACCTTCCATTTTGCTCTCGGTTATATCCTGTAGGTTTACAGGGAATCCTGTAGGTTTTTAATACATCCTGTAGGTTTACAGGGAATCCTGTAGGTTTTTAATACATCCTGTAGGTTTTCCTGAAATGGCCTTTTTGGAGGCCGAATTGAGGGAAAACCTATAATAAGTAACCAAAGCCCTCCCAAGGGTATCTCACACCATCCAACCATATCCTAACCCTTCTAGCCATCCTCCAACATCCTTAATTCACCTACCACATCACCAAGAGAAATTAGTTTGCACACTCGATTTTGCATGAAAATACAAAAAGACAAGAATAGATTTATTTCAGTCCCTTTACTTGCACATTAGTGATGTTTGATGCTTCTTACTTCCATGTTTAGATAGTAGCATTTGGTTCATGTTAATTTAGCATTATTGCAAAGCATAATTTTTTGGTTGTTAATTAGGAAATGGTGTGATTTAGCATTGAATTTCGGTCTTTTCCATTATTACAGTAGAGTAGCTCTCCCTTAGAATAGATTTCTCTTTCTTCCATCAAGAAACCAAGTTTCTTTTGACTCCATAGAAGGCTGGCTTGAAAACTCAAGTGGTCTCTCTCCAACTGAACCATGATAAGAGACAAGTCCGTCACTTTTACTTGTGTATATAGCACTGTCACCTCTAAGTTTGTACGAACCCCGGGTTGACAAAGTAAATCTAGTAGCCCAAGAGTTACAACATTCATACTACAATACTAGCGCTCATCACTTTTTGGCATCATTGTCGGGGAGGTGTTTGAGTAATATGTGAATATTGCTTCTTTCTTTTATTTCTTATCTCTAATATTTTGCCATTAGTTTATTTCTGCAAAAGTAATTTAGTTGCTTCCTTTTTCATTCTACATTTTTTGCTTTCCTTTCCATTTTGCAGCAAGATTTCAATTCAGCAAGTAGATTTTCATTCAGTCAGTAGTTTTCATTTAATCAGCGATTTCAATTCTGCAAAGTACTTTACAAGTTTGAAAAAAAAACACAGAACCAACCCAAAAACATTTCCTTTCATGCCTCGTAGGAATAGCGATAACTTAGGGAAATTTTTGCCAAATACCCCCACTGCATCAAACAACCAAACTTCCCTCTTCTTCACTGGTTGTGAATTGGAGGAACCCTTAGGTGAGCAACCTGACATATCTGAAGAACCTACATGGGAAGAAGAAGAAGAAGAATCCATTCCTATTGAACCAATTACTGAAAACAAAAATGATAGAGGGAATAGAGAGAAAGTTAAGGGTGCCTTCCCCATTAGGGAAACTAATGGGGACACTAAGATGAAAAATATAAGCCCCTCTGCCCTACCTCATTTCCATGGCTTCACCGCAGAATACCCCAACACTTTCCTATTTGAGTTTGTTGTTATATGTCAAACCTATGACTATACAGATGATGAGCAGAAGTTAAAACTATTTCCATCTACCCTCAAGGATGCATCATTGCATTGGTTCATGGGTTTACCTGAGGATAGCGTCACAACTTAGGCTCAGATGCAACAAGTCTTTAACAACAAGTATCGAGACTTCTGTCGATCAAAGGATACTAAAGAAGAAATTTTTAGTATGATGAATCCCTAGAGGATTACAAAGAAAGATTCTAGCTTAGTTACAAAAGGGCTAGGTGCACACTTGATTCCCAAATTTGGTCCTACTTAAGGGAGTAAGGGAAGATCTTTTGGATACCCAACACTTGTTAGCAGGAGGAGATATCTACCAATTACCCTATGAGGATATCAAGACTGTCTTTAGAAACCATTCTAGGGCAGCTAGGAAAAAGGGCAGGGGTAATCAACCTATGGTCAGTACATCCTCTTCCAACTCATCCATCAAGGGTGAAATTGGAAATATGTTGGAAGATTTCAAGAGTGAGATACTCAAAAACCTTGCCTTACAAATGGACACTATGCACATTAAGATGAAGCAGGAGGAAGCAGAGAGAGCCTTGGCCATTTTTTGTCGTAGATGCACTATGAGGCATCCTAGGAATGAATGTCCATTGAATTCTATTGAAATTTTCTCAGTATGTGAAGAAAACTACTCCACAGACAAGTGCCCTTTTTTGCCTGGACCTAAAGTTGTATATCAAGGAGCTGAAGGGGTCACTGAGCAGCTCTGCTACGTAAACCAAAGGAGACCACATGGGCCTAGACCATACTAGCAGAGCATGCAAGGGTCATCCCATGCATATTACAACCCCAACCAGACCATAGCCATACCTTCTCGAGGACCCCCTACTCAACCTTCCTGGTCTACACCTCCTCTTTGGTCCTTTGCATCTCAGTATCACTCCCAGCCATCTAGTCAGTCATTTCAACCATATGCTCTACCACAACCTCAGTGGAATGCACTGCCTCAGGGGTGGAGGCCCCAATACAACAATGCTCCAGCTTTATTGCCTCCACCACCTACCTAACGACAATTGTTACACTCTACTCCACCCAAGCAACCCCAGATGCCTGCCCAGCCAAATCCAAACCCAAACAACAAACGGGCTCAATAAGTATATAGTGGAGAAACATCATATATAACTTATGCTATGGAAATACAGGAGATTAACCTGAGATTTGGGAGACTTCTCCCGGATAACCAACCTCCACCTCCATATAGGGAGGTTGAGGAAGAAAGAGAGGAAAGAATTCTTAAAGTGAATCCACCCTTTCCTGAGAGATTAAACCAACCACTCCAACCTACCCCAGAAGAGACTGAACTTTTGGGAGAATTGAAAAATCTATGTGTAAAGATTCCACTTCTCCAAGAAATAAAAGATGTTCCTATTTACAATAAGTTGATTAAGGAGAAGTGGCTCAAGCATCCAAGGAGGCGAAGAAGAGATGCCCCTACCATTAATGTCATTGGACAGTTGTCCGACTTAATGCTGGGGTAGGTAATTTGTTTAAAGTATTTGGACCCTGGAAGCCCTGTAGTAGATGTGCACATCAATGACACCATTGTCCCACACACTTTGGTCGATCTTGGGGTTTCCATTAATGTGATGACCAAGGACACCATGCTCAAGCTCAACCTCCAAGGTTCATTGAGGAAGACCGCACAAGTTTTGCAACTTGCAGACCGCTCCACAGTGACCTGTGAGGGGATTGTGGAGGATGTGATGGTCTCCAATGACTCTTGGGAGTACCCTGCAGATTTCGTAGTTCTCCAGCCTAAGGCTAAGCTTACTGGTTACTCTCTCATCCTTTGGAGACACTAGTTGGCCACTGTCGATGCTTACATTAGTTGAGAGTTGGGAATATGACCATCAAGAATGGGCAGATGACTTCTATCCTAAATTGTACATGTTAACAAATATTTAAATAAAAGAGTAAGTTCTATTATTACTATATAACCTAAATTCTAACATCGTGAATCGAAACGTCGAATACTGAAATGATTGTGTGAATGAAATGCTCAAATCTAAGTGTTACCCACACAAACGAAATGCAGCAATACACCATATTCGACATGATATGTGATGGAGGAGGTGAGCAGATGGAACTGGAGGACAGGTGGAGAAGTGTTTTAATAATATTTTGGAACTGGAGATATGTTATCCTAATATTTTGAAATTGGAAATTTGTTGGGAAATTTTTTATATTATCTATTGAATTGTATGTATCAATAAAAATATTTTCAAACTATTAAATTTTAACTATCTATAATTTCTTATATTTTAAAGAATTGAAATTCATCCAACCTTATTTTGAAATAAAATACATCTATCAACATAATTAATAACAAATTAAACATTAAAAAATTATCTTTAACACCAAACAGTAACAATATAGTTGTTAATTGTGACAAACACAGACACATTAATAAATGTGCTTGATATATAAACACATATAAACCTTAATATTATAAGCTCTAATATTAAACAATAATATTATGAACCCTAAATATTAAATACACTATTAAAAATATTATATTATAAACTTTAGCATTAAACCCAAATATTATAAACCTTAATATTAAAAACATGAATATTATAAACCAATAAAAATCAAATATTATAAAACTTAATATGAAACTCAATCATATAAACCAATAATATTAGATCTAGCATGATAAATTATAATATTAAAAACTCTATATAATGAATCTTAATATATTAAACTCTAATATAAATCCTATATATTATAAAGATATTAAAGCTATATATTATAAATTCTAATATTATATAACTTACTTATATTAACCCTTAATATTATAAATTATATATATTAAATTTTACATCTTAAATCTAAAATCCAATATTATAAAGTCAAATATTAAAACTTAATATTATATAAATTAAATATTTAATTATATATACCATTAAAAATATTCTCAAACCATTAAATTTTACCAATTTATAACTTTTCATATCTTAAAAAATAAAAATTAATAAGACAAATTCTGAAATTATTATCGTACTCACTATCAACCATCCCAACAATGATTTTAAAAACTTCGCAGTAAAATATTATCAAAATTCCTTTGCCAATGCATGACTCTCCTACGCCCTCAATATCCAAAATATAATTGCACACATGCAACGAATACCATTCTTTTGGTGAGATGCACAAGGACTTATGCTGAAATCTAATAAAAAACATATAGGTTATTAAGGGCCACGACCTAATGTTATCGAGGTATGGATGACCGTTCAACATTAAATTTAATTTTGATATGCTGAAGTTAGGATCAAATTTTGATGGTAGTGCAGTTTTGTTTAATAATATGGTAATAGGGTAGATATGGGTTTTCATAAACGTTTGATGACAGGCAGAAGCTTCAGCATTTGGAACACTCATTACCTGCCTTTCTCTTCATCGAAGCAGACAGAGTGGTATGTCAGTTTGGCGCCTTATATTCTTAAGTATGTTTACTGTTTAAAAATGAGTTGCATGTCAGTTTAGTGCCTTATATTCTTAACTATATTTAGGGTTTAAATGAATCGTTGTTTAACCTTCGGCACCAGAATGCTATGTAGGTCTAACGAGGAGGAGGAATGTTTAGGACTGCTAAAAGTGGTTGGAATTTGGTAAAAAAATTTCAAAAATTTCTTGTAGAGGTGGCGTTTAAATCGTGTTTTTGATGGTGGAAATGGATTCAGCACCATCAAAAACGAAATCTAAAATTTTGAAGTTTAACAAGTATAACTTGGATTTACAAAAATACTTGCCATATTTTCTCTAAACATGACCAGAATTTCCATAACTTCCCTAGCAACTCCTCTGAAACTGCTGATATATGTACTTGGATTTACAAAAATACCTGCCATATTTTCTCTAAACATAACCTGAATTTCCATAACTTTCCTGCCAACTCTTCTGAAACTGCTGATATATATACTTGGATTTACAAAAATACTTGCTATATTTTCTTTAAACATAACTGGAATTTCCATAACTTTCCTAACAACTCCTCTGTTGATTAGACTAAACGGCTGATATATGTGACCTAATTAATTGAATGTATTGCTGAAATGAAATATTTTTTAAACTCTGAAAGGATAGAGGAAGAATGGTACGCACCTTACAAGTTACGATAATATTCAATTCAATAAAATATAAATTGGTATCTCTACATCTACAACATTTAAATGTGATGATGTATAGCTAAAACTCATACAACAATTAATGCACTTTAAAAACATGATATCTATACGACAATTAAGGCAGATCTGAAAATAATAAATAAATTATAACAGTAACTGACGTGACACCATTCCTACACAGAGCCCAGAGCGAGAAATCCGCTCCGGAATGTTGGTATATGTGACAATGCCGGGAAGCAATCTGATACCATTAACTAAAAATAGTGTCTCATTAAACCCAAAAACGGATAATTTGTCTCCAGAATGGGAGGGGAGGCTGACCCGGATTTATAGACAGACCTTCAACCTGGGTATATGTGACAGTGCAACGAAGCGATCTGACATTATTGACAAAATTTAAAGTTTAGTTGAACTGTTGTTAAACCCTAAAGGACGGGCAGAATTCGGCTCTGAATGTTGGTATATATGACTGCAGTAAAGCGTAGAGTTGGGAGCCGTGACGTTCGTCAACGAATCGCAAGTAGGGATGGAAATCCGTGACTTTAATTAAGGAATCGATGTTGGGAAAAGGAATCGCTTAGCTCTTTTGCACATTCCTTCGCAGTAGTGAAAGTCTTTCCGGCGGATTTTTCCAGTCAAAATCCGGCAGCAATTCATTGGAATGCCAACTTTGATAGCTAGTTTCTGCACAATCGATGGCCCCCAGGGTTTTCCAGGGCGCTGAATCCAAATATGCAGTTAAAAAACCATTTTAACTGCTAAAAATCAAAATTTAACCTCATTTCTTGATTCCGTCACCGGAATCTCCAAAAAGTCGCATTATAGACAACTCCCATTCCTTCCATCCTCTATAGTTCTATGTATAAATTCCTAAAATAAACCCAAAGTTTCTATCATATTGCGGAAGACCGAGAATTTCTTTTATCGTCATTCTGCATCGTTGAATCGCTGAAGCTCTAGCTTACGGGTTAAGTTTGACGGGTGCCATTACCCGTGAGTGAATTTTTTTTTTATGGTTTTATTTTTAAACGG
The DNA here is from genome assembly GCA_000404065.3 of Pinus taeda. NCBI lineage: Eukaryota > Viridiplantae > Streptophyta > Pinopsida > Pinales > Pinaceae > Pinus > Pinus taeda. Next base: position 147,519 of record APFE030392491.1, on the reverse strand, counting down.
TGTTTGTTTTTTTTCCATGATTGAAAAAACCGCTGTTTTTATTAATAAATAAAGACAATACATATAAGTGGTTCATAAACTTCATATATCCAGTCAATATGCGTCGGAGACTATCTAAAACAGGTAATATCTACTTAAGAATTGTCCAAATTTAAGCTCAAAGTTAAAACAACTAGACTACTGTGTAAAAACAGAAAATAGCACGATATTGTTAGAAAGATATAAACGCATCAAAAATAAACTATGCCGATATAGACACCCTCTCATGAATAGACCATGGCGCTCAAGACAGGCATAGCCAGCCCTCCTGTCGCTGTGTTCAACCAGAAATCTGTATTGTATTTTACCACAGTCACAACTTAGGCCGGCCTTGGAGAGACAATCAGTCTTTGTGTTACCTTCCCTATATATGTGTGATGGTGTATGTGCGGAGCTAATTCACGATGTGCTTGATCCTCTTGAGCCATCCCAAGAAGAGAGGTTGGCAAAAGCTAGTTGTCCCCTTGATATTGTCAATCAATGCCTTTGAATCCCCATATATATTTAAAGAGTCCATGTTCTTTTGTGTAGCAAACTATAGTAGCCCCCATATAGCCATAGCCTTCGCCTTGGTGTTAGTATCAGAGCCACCATGCCACCATAAATGATACTCAGTTGTCCGGTCAATGCAAAGCGCTGCACCACACCCACAGATTCCCAAATGGGCAGCGCCATAAAGGAATCCAAAAGGGGTATTACTTTCCACGATCTTCATCCTATAGGCTTAGTCAAAAGATTTTACAGAATTTGTTGAGGTAGTCTTCACCCAAGAAAGAACCTTATGTATTAACCAGGAGAAATCAGCGTTTCATCCTTCAAATATGAGCCCGTTACGAGCTCTCCATGTGTCCCAGATGACGAATAATGGAAGTGTCCATATTTCCTGGTGGCCCTTCATCCATTCAACCATGAACTCTTCGAAATTTTCAATTCGCCAAAAAGAGAAATTTAAAACATCAGCGAAAAAAAATTCCAGATGTGAATAGTGAAAGAGCACCGGAAGAACAAGTGAATGACAGCCTTAGAGTTAACCATGCAAAGTATACATATACCTGGTCCCATATGTCCCCCTTTTCGCGGGTTATCCCAAATCAGAATCTTATTTCTCCACACCAGCCATGCAAACAGGATAAGCTTTGTGGGGATTTTCCATTTCCAAATCCTGGAAAACTATGATCTTTCCAAAGGGCCTCTAGATAGAGTCAATAACAACCTGTATGTTTCAGCCACAATAGGAGCCTCTTTTGAAAGCCTCTCGAACCATCTTAAACTGTCACCCCATGGTTAAAACAAGTCCCAGTGCTGTTCAAAGAATTGATGTATGTGCTTCTTTCCATGGTGCAATTTTTTGCTAGATGTAGGTCCACAACATTCATCTAGACCGGGCAACCCGACTCCCACCTGAGTATGATTTGTGAAAGGTAAAAAATAACCTCTACAATGAATCAAGGATAGATTCAGCACACCCAATGCATTTCCTGTGGAAATGCCCATTACCGGATCTGAGCCTATCATGATTTTGTGCCCATCCCCAAAGCTCCAAACCATCCCATTTCGCCAACATTCCCAGATTTGTTGGAATGATCTCTAGATCATAGCTCCTCTAGACAGACAACTGTTGTAGTTCCTATAGACGTGTACAACATCATGGCCTCTTAGGTATTTATGTTTAAAAATCTCCTACCAGAACCCACATCCCCAAATAGTGCACCACAGTGATTTGATCAGTAATGCCTTTCCAAATATGCGTTGGTCCAATAATCCCCATCCTCCCCATACCTTAGGAAACTTCATAGCATCCCAATTACAAAGGTGGTATTTAAATCGTGAGCTATTCCTAGCCTAGAGAAATTGTGCAGAAATAGACCAAATCTGGTTGTGTATGGAATTATTAGGATTAGATACAAATGTGCCTAGTGGAGAGTTAGCTCTACGTTCTTTTCGCCTTCCCTTTCTACATTGCTCTCTTTCACCTTAGCTTCTTGCTTTGGCTTAGCCTTCTATTTTTTTCTTAGTTGCGTCTGTTTCCAGAAAAACTAGTGTCTATTCAGATTTGCTAGTCCCATTAAGATGGGTAGCTATCTTAGAAACAAACAATTCAAAGTAACTTGTGTTTTCCTTTATGGGAGATAGATGAGAGAGAAGCAGAGAGCACCAACCTTAGTCTTTCACTTGGTTCCTTGCTTGTTTTCTCTCTCCTTTGATAGAGTTTCACCACTCCTTTCTCACTTGTCCCGCTTCAAAGAACACCTATAGAGGCAAAGCAACAAAATACCATCAAAGCATAGAGATCTATGATACCATAAACAATGTAGAATCATATGTACATTAACCATACAAATGCATGCACAAATACAAGATTCAGAAATAAGCAAGTATATGGAGGAAAACTCAAATAACTTTATTGATAGAAGTAGAAGAGAGGATGACAACCCAGTTGTATGATCCAGTGCCATCCTCCCAGAATGAAAGCCCTCTTCACCTCATGAAAAGCTAGATCACCCAACAATACAATGTCTCACAGAGAAACCAACAGCACTTCCTTACAAAATACAAAATCCCAGCCTTTAGGTCTCTAGGATGAGGGATCCATATATAGATATTTGCAGGGGGTGAGTCAGCTTCTGGGTTTTTGATTCGTGTCATTTCACTGATAGTTCTTGGTTCCACTTGGAGATTTTATGATCTCTTACTCATCCCCGGGCGAATTCAGAGAGGAAAGTGTCCTATGAGCAATTTCTAGGAGATTCTCTAAGTTTCCACCTAGCATACTACTTCTGCCATTAGTCTGCTCTCACTCATCGCACCCTACAGAAGGGATTTTCAATATGCATCACACCCCTTGTGTGTAACAGGTGAGATGCATCAAACCCTCAGCATGGAGCAGTCTGTATGGTCCAGTTTTGACCAGTTCTAAGTAGTTTTTAAGGGAGAACTTCTGGGAAATGATGTAATTAGTTGACCTTGATCCTTTACAGTTTGAAACAACACTTTTAGGGGTTTGAGATCCCTTGGTTTAACAACATATGTGATTTGGGTTGCAGTGCCCAAATATGTTTATAATAGTGCCCTCGCTCTCTGCCTATATTTTTCTTTTTCTGTCATTTTGTGGCTTTAAGCCAATCGACACTGTCTGTTCATTTTCCTCTTCCGGACTCTCTGGCTCCTGGCCTCTATCCACTCAAATCCCCCTCTAGGCATTAGCAATCACTGTTAAACACCTTCAGGGATGGTGGCCACCTATTCTGCAACAGAATGGACCATCGGGCTTTTGAAATCCCCAAAAATAGCGTTCTCTGTTTACACAGAGAAATCTACTAAAAACACGGGAAAATTCGCCAAATTGTTGTTGATTGAACTTCAAATTCTATTCAAGTTGCCCTATAATTGCATTGGGTCCGCCTTTAGCTGTTATCGCGCTCTCCACCATCGATTTACAGGATCTATGATCCAACGGTCATCATGTATTTTCGGGTGGCTTAGGAATATGAAGGTTACTTGCCTGAAAAGGTGGTTTCCCCGTTCCTTCACCAAGCCATGTATCACTCATTGTGTGGGATCAGGCGGAGCCGGCCCAAAACCATTTTCCGCTTGAGGCCCGCCCGAAATCCGCCTTTACGGAACTCAAATTATATATATTTGCATGTATAAAACCTTTCAGGTCCGTTCTTTTATCACTTATCGCATCACATGTATGTTTTGGGTAAAATCCCAAATACACGAGAAATACATGAAAATCCAAATTCCCGGACTTGAAATTTTATACAATGGGGCTTTAAAAACTTATCGAGTCTATCTTTTTTATCGGCGTCACTCATCGCATCGGCCCTGTGTATCAGGGACAGCCGATCTGCGGATTTCGGCAATCACAATATCGCTCAGCCCGGCGTCCCGCCTTAAAAGTCCCCTGTCATCGCCAATGCTGATATGCCAATATCGGCGATCAACATATCGCATCGGCCCAAGGGGGTCCTTACCTAATGTTATCTGCGCATGCCTACCTCCGACTTGATATGTCGGGGATCAACGATTAGGGGTTTCTCCCCTTTCCTCTTAAGTCCGCTCTTTTGCCCTGGTCCGATGCGATTTCCCTTTATAAGGGTTTTTTTTGCCTATTTATGAGGATTTTTCTTATTTTTCTAAAGAGCATTGGGCATCTTATTTTGGTGATAACTTCTACATCCTAAGTCCATTTTTACCCATTCAAGTTCCAATAGATTCAAAATAAAAAGATCTCTGCAATGGGGCTATGTTCAGGAACTTCCTTGGACTTTCATTTTCCTTTGTGAAGAACACTTAGACTTAGGAGTCTATCCAAAATCCATTTTGGATCACGCTTCCCACTAAAAGAAATTTTGTCCTCCAAAAGACTAATATACTGATCTGAACAGTAAATAAGAGCAACAAAACTCTCTTCTTTCGCCTCCACACACTTGCCTTGCATAGTGTCTCTGAGCCAAAGTCTCTGACCACTTCCCTTCTTGGATGGGCTAGTCTTCCTCCTTGCCTTCCTACAAAACTTCTGATGAAATGGTTATAGAAGGTGGTTTGAACTTTTTTACCTTGATCATTGATCTAAGGTGGCTCAAACAAATGTGAAGTTCATTTGCTCCACAAAACTTTTATTTGTACATGTTTGACAAGCTGCCAACAATAACTATTAACAACAACAGAAATACAAACAAAACCTGGATGTCCTAAACTCCTGCTTCAACAAAAGAAACAGATTTTCACATCTTGTGAACACTTCTATGTTTTACATCAACATACAAATGATGGACTAGGTAACAAGCCTACAAAACATGCCTTTAAACAAATGACTCTTCAAATCAAGCATATAGAAAAAGACCATTAGGACTCTTTTCAAAAGATGAAACACTTCATTATTATCTCCATATTAGAGACCAAGTTAACTTCTCCCAAGTCAACATTGCATCACATGCATGTCAAAGCAATCAACCCTACAAGTTAATTACACATACATGTTCAAAACAAGGAAAACATCAACATTCCTGTGTCCATGCACATCATACTTATGCATGCATTTCATACTTCAACTTTCACCTAAGTACACTGTATTTTCAAAGCTAAAATGAGTATAATGTTGCACCAATAAAGTGAGTCTCCTACTCAACTTTTCCATTCATCTTCTTGGTGAAAACCTGCAACTTGCATTTTATCAACAAATAAATGCAAATAGATGCATCAATAAACATGCAATTCTTACTTGGATAAGAACTCTAGCCATTGCTCACCAATCCCTTTCAAAGCTACTACCTTTGTTTGCACATTAGCATCAACATGTGAATCACACTGAGACACATCATCCATGGAATATTCCTTTCCATTTTTGACATCTTCTCTTTCCACTTTCTTTGTCTTTTGTGGAAGCATTGTTGGATTGAGAGTTCAACATATTTTAGCAAGATGCCCTTGCTTATGGTAGTAAGTGAAACACATGTGCATCCTCTTGACAACATGATTTTCCTTGTCCAACGGACCTTTGGCTTCTTGCTTCTTTCCTTTCAAAAGTTTCTTGTATGTGCCCATTCTCTTCCAGCATCTAGAAACATGATGGTTATCCAAACCACAAAAGTAACATGCAATTCTTTTTCCATTTCTATGTGGAAATTTATCATGCTTTGCAAAATCAAAAGGAAGATGATTAGAACCAGATTTATACTTGCCTCTTTCACCTTTATTACCTTCATGAGGAGGTGAAGCAAATGAAGAAGTGGCTCCCTTTGGAACAAATTCAATCTCTTAAGGGTTGTTAGAGTTTCCACAACTCTCTGGTTCAAGTTTGTGCTTCTGAACACCTGCATCCTGCAAATGATGTTTCAAGCTATTGCATCCCTCCTAAATACAATCTTCACATTCTGCAATGCAATTCCTTCTTGGCGTTGTTTCAATGGCCTTCATGGCAGCTTTTGAACTCTCTCCATAAGGCTATCGATAGACAAGACCCAAATACTTAGGCCTTTCCTCAACCATTATTGGTTCAACAATACCTTGTGCATGCTTTCCCAAGCCCTTTCCTTCATAGCCCATCTTGGTCATTAGCTTGGAACCTATGCCTCTAGTATGTTTTTCAAAAGAACCAATATAATCATTCTTAGAAGAATTTGAAGGAAAAATGGAATGGTTTACCTCTTCTTCAAGATGATACTTGACCAAGGCTTCTTTGGCAACTAAGAGCTGTGACTCCAACTCATGCATCCTTTTCAGGTTCATATTTGCCATATGAAGTTGCCCATTTCTTGTAATTTGTCGAAAAGCAATTGTTTTTCTTCCTTCATGGAATTCAACTGCTCTTTAAGTACGCTACTCTTCCTTCCATCCTCATACATTTATCTCACCTTTTCCATTATGATGAACAAGTCGTGCTTCAACTCTCCATCATAGAGTCTTGTGATGAAGGAGGAATTTGAGGATCCACTTGTAGAAGTTGTCATTATACCAATGAAAAAAAGAACTTCAAACAATATTAATAGTGTGTTTTATTAAGCAACATTTTGCAACAAACCTCTTGTGCTTCAAGGATTGCTTTGAGGTCCTTTGGAATAGAAGAATACCTTTAGCCCTTCTTCCTTCTTGTCCTTCCTGGACTGAGCTATCAACAACTTTCCCTTCACCTCTGTAAACTCAAACAATAGTTAGTCTGCAAATAAGCATATAATCAACCTCTGACTATTTAAATACCTTTTAGACAAGCAATCTTCGCTCTGTCAATCAAGCATTCTAATATAATATTCTTTGAAGGTGGGGTTAATCAATTTCAGGCTCTGATACCACCTGATCTGAAAATGGGGCACTTAAGCTTCTTGTTTAACTTGCATGAACCTCTCCCACTTCCAAAGCTTAAATATTCTCAATTCTTATTGATTAACAAATGCAAAATTAAATGTGTGCTTGACAATTTAGGTGTATGCTTATGTCTGGTTTTGCACTGTTTATGTGCTGTGAATTGATTTTGTTTAAACTAATATAAAGCATATAACAGTGAATAATGCAACAACAAGCATCACACATAAGACAACAAATTAATGTGGAGTTCACCCAAAACTCTTGAGCTACATCTCCTTGAGCTCAAGTCAACTCGACCAGGCTCTTTGAGATTATGGCAAAGTCCTTTTACAAGCTCTTGGCTCAACTCCATTGTTTTACATAGAAACAATGGGTTTAGACGCCATTTTATCCCTAGCTCTTGAAGCTCTCGAATTTCTGGCCCTAGGCTCTTGCTCTGGCTCTGGCTTTCGGCTCTGGCTTTAACTATCTGCAAATGATAGCTCTCAGGCTTTTCACTCGATTTCCAAGTGACTCAACTCAGCTGCTCTGCGTTCTTTTTGCCTTCCCTTTCTGTGCTGCTCTCTTTCACTTTAGCTTCCTGCTTTGGCTTAGCCTCCTGTTTTTTTCTTAGTTGCATCCTCGCTCTTTGCCTATATTTTTCTTTTTCTGTCATTCTGTGGAGTTAAGCTAATTGGCGTTGTCTATTCGTTTTCCTCTTCCAGATTCTCTGGCTCCTAGCCTCTGTCCGCTCAAAACCTCTAAGCATTAGCGATCATTGCTAAACACCTTCAGGGATGGTGACCACCTATTCTGCAACAGAAGGGACCATCGGGCCTTTGAAATCCCCAAAAATAGTGTTTTTTGTATACACAAAGAAATATACTAAAAACACGGGAAGATTCACCAAACTATTGTTTATCAGACTTCAAATTTTATTGAATCTGCCCTATAATCACATCGGGTCCACCTTTTGTTGCTATCGCGCTCTCCATCGTTGATCTACAGGGTCTCTAATCCAATAATCATCATGCATTTTCAAGCGGCTTAGGAGTACGGAGGTTACCTGCCCGAAAAAGAGGTTTCCCTACTCCTCCACCAAGCCACGTGTCATTCATTGTGTGGGATTGGGCGGAGTCAGCGCAAAACCATTTTTCGCTTGAGGCCCGCTAGAAATCTGCCTTTACGGAACTCAAATTATATATATTTACATGTATAAAACTTTTCAAGTCTGTTTTTTTATCGCTTATTGCATCGCATGTGTGTTTTGGGTAAAATCCCAAATACATAGGAAATACATGAAAATCCAAATTCCCAAACCTGAAATTTTATACAATCAGGCTTTGAAAACTTATCAGGTTTGACCTTTTTATCGGCATCGGTCATCACATTGGCCATGTGTATCGGGGACGGCCGATCTTCCGATCAGTCGATTTCAGTGATCGCAATGTCGCTCGACCCGGGGTCCCGCCTTAAGTCCCTTGCCATCACCGATTCTGATTCGCCAATATCAGCGATCAGCATATCGCATCAATTCGAGGATCCTTACCTTATGTTATATGCATAGGCCTACCTCCGACCCGATATGTTAGGGATCAGTGATCGAGGGTTTCTTCCCTTTTTATTAAAGTCTGTTCTTTTGCCTTGGTCCGATGCGATTTCCCTTTATAAGGGTTTTTTGCCCGTTTTAGAGGATTTTTCTCTTTTTCTAAAGAACATAAGACATCTTCTTTTGGTGATAACTTCCGCATCCTATGTCCATTTTTGCCCATTCAAGTTGTAGTAGATTCACAGTGAAAAAATATCTGCAATGAGGCTATGTCCAAGAACTTCCTTAGACTTTTATTTTCCTCTGTAATGAAAACTTAAACTTAGGAGTATCCAAAACCCATTTTGGATCCGAAACAACTTAAATCTAAGAAAATTGTAAATATACAAATCTCTATCAACACTGGTTTATATGTTAATTTAAATTATGTAACAATTTTGAAAAGAATATGAATGATAGTCATAATTTTTATATGATCAGAGTTATGGAATATAGTTATTTCTGGTTTAAAAGATTTTGATAGAATCTTTGAAAAAATCATAAAAAAAAAAATTAAAAAAAAAATTACAACTTTTTGTTAATGCAAAATTGTGTGAAAGCATTTTGAATAATCTGGTTAGCTAATATGTTAGCTTTGTGACTAAGAGTTCTTGCTAAATGTTGAGTGAGCGTAGCATTATTTTGTCCGGACCTTATTTTATTTTAATATTAATTTTGTGTTGAACAGGTTTAAATATAAAGCAAATTCTTCTACTTATCCATTCCACTTCCACACCAATCCCCTAATTTTATAGGGAACATGGAAGTCTCTTAGATTTTGAGGTGCCCTAATTTAAATACCCGAATTTGAAACAAAGATAGGAATTTGCTTTCAAAGTAAACTTTATCTCCAAAATTTGGTGTTTTTGTTCAATATTTCAGAAAAAGTCAAAACCACATTTTAAAAAACAAAGACAAGGGATTGTTCTTATTGATTACAACAATGAATTTAATAAATTCACGGTGATTGCACACTTTGGAGAAGAATTGCAGATACCTCTCTACAGGCCTGTGACATTCTCGGTGACCTTCTCAGGTATGATCTCCAGTTTCTGACTTCTTGCGTCTGTATGCCTGCTGCCTATGCCTTTAATCCCCTAAAAGATAACTTGCAAATTCCAGCCAAGCTAGAAGATAAATAGATAACTGGGAGGTAAAGAGCTTCACCAACCCAATTAATTTATAGTGCATCGCATATGTCGAAATTTATTTCTTCGCGTAGCATGATGTTCATGTTCACGAGATCGAGGTGGGGTTCGAGTCTCAGACTGTTTGGGTATGGTGTCATTGTCGTCCAGTGGTTTTTATTATCGATCCTGATTTGCACTCTCTTTCTGAATATTTGCTCAGCCCATGATGGTTACAGCCGCATGACACATCAAAAGAAAAAGGCGTTAACGCTCAGCGAACTCTAATTTCCGGTCAGTTTCCAAAGGCCGAAGCCGCACTTTCAAAAGTAAAAAATGAGTTTATTTTCCAGAAAAATGCATATTGAATTTTTTAATGTCTTTTTAAATAAAAATAATAAAATCATTTGTGATTTATATATAATTCTGAAGGCAGACTTTGTGATTTATGATTTATATAAAGTTTTTTCGAATAAATTATTTTAAAGTTAAAATAATTAATGAAAATCATTTTCATTAATATAATATATATTATTATTTTTATTTTTTATATTGTGGAAAGAATTAAAATTTTTGAGTAATTTTTTTGATAAACAATTGATTAAGTTAGGAGGGGTTTTCAATTTACTCATTTGTAATGGTTTGATTAAAGGGGTAAAGTCTCGAAATTTCATTTGCAATATTTGCAATGGAGCAAGTGTGATAGATTATGTAATTTGGTCGCATGGTTTGTGTGAGACGATGGAGGAAAATTTGATCGGAGATCAGTGTTGAGACTTAAAATTGGATCACAAGCCAGTTTATTTAAGTTTATCTTGGACTAGAAAGAAGTAGTTAGGGTCAAAAACTCAGTGCCTTCAACAAAATTTGCCAAAGGGAAGAATTCTTGATTCCAAAAAATTGTAATACCTTCAAAATAAAGTTAGAGAGGCTCTTTGAGAAGGAGGAAATCCCAATTCACGATGTTCATAGTCATGAATTAGCACATTTAATTCAAAGTGTGCTTGCAGAGTGAAAAAGGGAAAAAATTAAAAACTCTGGAACAAATTTCTTTTTGGTTAATGCTTGGTTTGACGAGGAATGAAAAAGGCAAGGAGAATGTTGAAAGAGTCAAACAAAGATAACATAAAGTTCAAAGTTTTCAAGAAGATATTAAGAAAGAAAAAGGTTGATTTCATGGTTTCAAGGAGGGAAGAACTAATCTTTCTTACAAAAGTAACCCCAAATTATTTTGGAAGAAGCTCCAACCGAGAAAGATGCAAACTGAAAATAATATTACAACTTCCAAATAGTTTGACTAAGCAAGACAACTTTATGAGCAGGATCCCAAGGTTGACCCTCCCCTCTTGCTCAACACTGATACTGTACTCTTAACGGTGCTAGAGGTAGAGATGGGTATGAAGAAGTTGGGTGCTGGAAAAGCAAAAGACTTAGCTAAACTCCAAGCATAGTATTTAAAGTGGGTCTTAAAAATTCTTGCACCCCACATTACAAGAATTTTCAACAACATCATACAACATGGATTCCTCACAGATTAGACAACTGGTTTGGAAATACCTCTTTTTAAAAGTGGTGACGTCAATAATCCCTCGAATTATAGGACCATAATGATAAACCCCTTGTTTGAAAAGTTATTTGGAAGCATGCTAGAAAATAAAATCAGTAAGTGGGCAGAAGAAAGAGATAAACATGTTAAAGGACAAGCATGTTTTAGACCTAAACATTCCATAGTTAATCATGGTATAACTTTAAAGCACATCATTGAAAACGTTTGGGAGAAAAAGGAAGAAGTCTTTTGTTTCTTTGTTGATTTCGGAAAAGCCTTTGACACAATCCCCAGGGATAATCTTTGGCACAAAATGGAGGAACTTGGGGTTCCTAGGCATTTGAGAGCGCCTATGCATAGGTTATATGAAGAGGTGAAAGTCAAAATTAGAACTTCAGCATGCATTTTTGAAATTTTTAGAAGCAAGGGTGCCCATTGTCACGGGGACTCCACTCGGGGAGAAATACCATACCACGTGGGTTCATATTTGGGATGCATATTGAAGAAAAATGGCATAATATATTGAGCATATAATAGGAGGTAAAGGGTTTTTATTTTGGCAAGTACAAAAAATGGAACTCAAAGTTAATGAAAAAATATAAAGGGGTATAAAAAATGTTAATGAAAAATGGATACTTACAATATCTAACGAAAGTAGGGGTTTTTTAAATTAGGAAAGTGTATTGGGTTTGTATTGATACAAGGTTAAATAATGTGATTTTTAGAAGTATTTCATAATATATAGTCAAATCAAGGGTATTGTTTAGTATGCCACGAACGCGTGTGATATGTCAGAGGTTCATTGAGTGAAGCCCCCTTTCCCATTGTATCCTACCTTTTTTTGTTTATATATCGACAAGCTTGAAGAGTGGCTAAATTCGCAAGGGGGCAACGGTATCCATTTGGGAAATTTTGTTATAAGGCTTCTTTTGTATGGAACCTTATTCTGATTGTTAAATCTGTTCTTGGTTTGCAAGAGAGCTTCCTTTCCCTTGAGAATTTTTGTAGAAGGGTGGGGATGCAAGTCAATATTAGCAAAACAAAAGTAGTTCTTTTCTCTAACAAAAGAAAATATACCCAACATAAGTTCTACTTTGAAGACAACATTCTAGAAGAAGTTGCAGATTACAAATACCTCAGAATTGATTTCAACAAAAATCTAAGTTGGGATGGTTGTATAAAGAAAATAAATTTGGGGGGTTGGAAAGAATTTTATGCTTTTCAAATATGTGTAGAGAGGCAGAGTTATGGGACTGGAAAACTACTCTAACTCTTTTTGGGCTTTTAGTGATTTTGGTGATTCTCCATGGTTGTGAACTGTGGGCTAGCAGTACATCTAACATGAAATGGAAACAAATTGAGAAAATTCAGAAGTGTTTGATTACAAACAAATTAAAAATTAAAAATATAGTTCCTTATGCTATAGTATTAAGTGAAACAGGGGTTGCTCCTATTGAAGCAATTGCTATGGTGCGAGTCATAAGGTATTTTAAAAAAATGAGAAAATGGAAGAGGGAAGATGACCTAAGGTTATCTTTAATGATGTATTGCGCAAAAGAAATAAGACTTGGATGTGACAAAATAACAATTGGTTTAGTAAATGGGATATTTTCTTGAACATGTGTCCCATAAACAATAAAGAGATAAGAGATTTTGTTATATATAAGTTCCATAAGCGTATTTTGGATAAGGAGTTAGGGAGAAAGAAAAGGTACTATATTGAAGAGTTTATTCCTACTCATAATCATCAGAAAAAAGAATACATAGGGGCCAATATTTCTTGGAGAGCCAAAATTCTTATTTCTCAGTTAAGGAATAATTATCATAAACTTTGTTGTGAAACAGGGTGCTGGAAATGGCTAAAAGAAGTGTGAGAGGTAAGAGTATGTATTTTTTTTCTCTTTCGGAAAAGTAGAAATAGAAAAAAAAATCATTTTAGAATGTGAGGCCTTCAAAAACATCAGGGGAAGTTATGCAAATATTCTAGCAGCTAACTCTTAGGATAATCTATTCAGTGAGGAGTTTATTGAGAAGTTGGGAGTATTTATTATGGGGCTTCATAAGATAAGGGTTGCATACAAGAACTAGATGGATAAGCAATCTGTCCCATAGGCTATCTTTAGCCTCATGGAAGTTAAAATAATTTCTTCTTCTTCTTCATCGAAAGTTGAAACTTTAACAAAGAGATTATGTACTTTTCTCATCTTGTATGCATTTAATACAATATTAACTTTATAAAAATAGGTGAAAGGCACTCTCGAATATAAGCATGATTTCAAAGTAAAATCGTGTGCACATCTTAGCAAGTGAAAAGGAGTTTTAAATTGAAAATGGTGAGCCAACCATGATGCATACTGATTACCCATGGTTGACTAAAAGCCGAATCAGAAATGCCTGATATGTCCGCATTGAAAACAAAGAGGATTGGGAGAGTACGTAGCAATAGGGATATTGAAATTTTGAGAATTGGTAACTGGCGCTGAAGAAAGACGGTGTAATTTCATTAGGTGTGAACAATTTGTTTCTAATATTTGTCTGCAATTGGCTTGCGAAGCAGGTGTAATGCATTGGTTGTGAATGAAGGGTTTCGATGTTAGTCTCAATGTTGGTTGAGGTGTCGTGTCATAGTAACAATTAATAATAGTGTGTATATTTATATTATTTAACAAAGACATCCTGTGATTCTTGTATGCAATCTCAGCAGAGTTGTTGGAGCCTTCTAAGGTAAATATGCTTGACATGAACCCTGAGTGTGTGTGTGTATATAGTATATATATATATATATATATATTGGAAAATTGTCTTTTTTTAATTATTGCCAATTAAGGTTGACACGTATATTTTGAAATAAAGAGTCTTTTACGTCTAAAAAAGCTGAAAATGTGTAAACGATCATCAAATTTAATCCCTACTCTAGCCGCGGAGATCGATTATGCACATGCACAATAACTATAAATACTGAACATGTGAGAAAGACACGATGATAAATATGACAAACAAAATAATGGCAACAAATAATTACCCTACCAATGGCCATTAAATGTTGATTTTGGGTATTATCAGATGTGCTCTAGCCACAAAAATTGGTGGAGAGGCTAATGCACATGAGAACTCCAAGACCTAGAAATGTTTTGGGTAGAATCTAACTAGTTTGGAAGATATTAAATTAATTAATATTTTTAATGGAGTCCCTAAGTCTAAACTTAGGGAAAATAAAATATTAATGTGAATTAATATAAAACTGAGTTAGAATGGTCCAAAAGTCATGGATGAAGCTAGATCTAATATTAGCTATTGATTAGGGACTTAATCTCAGTCATTGGTGGACCAACGAGAAAAGTATAAGAAGAGACTTGCGGGTCAGTTGGAGAACACATTGAGGGAGACCAATCAGTTCAATTTCTGGAGAGGGGTTAGCTGAGAAATTTGAACTAGTGGTATGGAGAGAAGCATGAGGCATAAAGTATGGAGCAGAGAGTTAGGATCTGTAACAGAAGACCAACGCAGAGGTAGGAGTGGCAGACACAGGGGCTTTCAGACAGACACTGAGGCAGCAAGAGACTACGTAGTCACTAGAGGGCCTATGTGGATGACACAGAAAGGCCCAGGGCTAACGCAGACAAGCAGAGGTTGAAGTAGAGTGTTTGGGAGCTATGCAGAGGTTAGCCAGACTGATGCTGGGACTGGGAGAAGTGCTGGAGAATTTTTCTCTCTATTTGGTAAGCCAGGTTGGCACCTAGTTGTACTGAAGAATTGTTGAATAATAAAATCCTCCCTTGCTGCACCGGTTTTCCCACATTGGGATTTTCTAGGGATTGTTGTCCAAAATATCTATGTTTATGTGTTGATTCTTGTGCATGTGTTTTTTCTGTTTTATGGTGTGATATCTGCAGCAAAAGTTATTTTAATGTTTATTGAAGGAATTTCATAATTAACTTATTGAAAATAAGTAGGCAAAGTAAATTAGATGTTGCAGTGATAGAATTTTCACATGGTATCATAGCAAGTAATCAGAGACATGAAGGGAAAATCAGTTATGGGTTGATACCATGATACAGAGCCATCCACGTCAGGGTACTCACACATAGTTTCATAAAATTGTAATAGAGATTTCAATTTCTCCATGTTGGCTTCCATGATGGAAGAAGAAGTGGCTTATATGACTAGTTCTGCATCATCAGAAGTATGGTATATAGACAGTGGAGCCTCTTGGCATATGAAGGGAATCAGGGAATGTTTCTCAGAGTATTGAGAAGAGAATATGAAATTTCAGGTCACCATGGGGAACAAGGCAAAGTGTACTCCAGTAGGGAAGGGTACCATAGTTTCTCAAACAGAATCGGGAGAACCGTTCCTCGCTACCAATGTGCTACATGTACCAGGATTGGGGATGAACTTACTTTCCATGTCGCAACTTCAAGGTAAGGGCTATGACGTCTACTTCATTAAGGAGAAGGTATGCGTCAAACACCTACTCTCGAAGAAGAAAGTGCAGATCGAGATCAAAAGTAACAAGTTGTACAGATTACAACTAGAATCACCAATGGCACTAATAGGTAGTCATGGAGACAAGGACTTTAACGAGCTATGACACAAAATAATGGGACATTTGCACCATGGGGCTCCGAGAATTCTCAGGAGCATTGTAACAGGAGTTCTAGATCTGAGTATGGAATGAGATGATGTATGCAGAGGATGTGCTCTAGGAAAGTATACCAAGGCAACATTTCCTAGGAGTAAACACGAGTCCAAGAGTGTACTAAGATTGATACACTCAGATATATGCGGACCTATGTCCACCAAAGCTCTTAGTGGTGTCGAGTATTTCCTTACCTTCATTAATGACCACTCTGTTATCACTTAAAACCACAGTTACCTATGTCCAAAGATCCATATAAAAATTTTTGATTCAAGTAAATAGGTTTTTAGGTGTGTCACTTTAAGTTAGTTTTCCAAAGGTATTGACAGGAGTCTTTGTTAAAAAACCGTTAGATACCTTCTCTCATGATAGTTAAAGCATGTCGTGTCTTGATTACATCATTCTGACTTTGCACAGTTTCGTAGCGTAATATGATTGGCCAATTTAGCTGCGCAATCATGTTCCACCTTTCTGCAGCATATCATTGAGCAGCCATTGCGTAGCGCGGCATGTCATTTCATGATTGCCTGCGCTACGAAATCGGGGATTCGGGTATTTTCTGCAGCATATTGCCTTAAAATGTCAAATCTTGGGAGGTAAGTCATCAAAAACCGTTCATATGTGTCAGTCGACGTCCTCTCCAGATCATGATAGGATTCATCCCGCCATTAGAGATAGGATCACACACATGCCAATTACTTCAATCAATCTTATGAGGTATGGTTG
>APFE030392491.1:94161-131058 GCA_000404065.3 Pinus taeda | reverse complement strand
GAAAAGATCTTGCTCAAATGTAGAAGGTTTGGTATTTCCTTAAATCCAACTAAGAGAATTTTTGCTTTAACTTCTGGTAAGTTACTTGGGCATATTATTTCTGAAGAAGGGATTAGGATTGATCCTAATAGGGTCAGTGCTATTTCAAAATTGGATTTGCCAAGGAGCAAGAAGGAAGTCCAATCTTTTCTTGGTAAGGTTAATTTTGTCAGAAGATTCATTCCCAACTTTGCTGAAGCAGTCAAATATATCACTAAAATGCTGAAGAAAGGAACAGACTTTAGGTGGACAGCTGAGGCAAGGAAATCATTTGAAGAAATTAAGAAAGCCCTCACTCAAGCACCGGTTCTGATTAGCCCTGATTTCACCAAAGAATTTCTAATTTTTACATTTGCCTCTGAAGATATAGTTGCTGGAGTCTTATTGCAGAAAGAAAATCAAGGTATGGAACAGCCCATTTCCTTTTTTAGTAAAACATTGGCTAATGCTGAATTGAAGTACAATATTTTGGAGAAGCAAGCGTATGCATTGGTGAAAGCAATCAAAGATTTTAGAATTTATGTGCTACATTCTCATGTTATTGCATATGTGCCAAGCACTGTAATTAAAGACATCCTAACCCAAGCAAACCCTGATGGTAAAAGAGGAAAATGGATAGCCAAGTTGCTAGAATATGACATTGAAATCAGACCTACTAAGTTGGTGAAGGGCCAAGGATTAGCAAAGTTGTTAACTCATTCAAATCCAGATAGCAGTGAGGTCAATTTTAATACAGAAATATCAGAAATTTCTGAGATAGAAGAGGAATTAGTCCAAATTAATGAAAAATTTCTGACATCAGAATGGTATAGAGAAGTGACATTTGTTTTGCAACACAACAGAGCTCCAGATAATCTTTCTAAGTCTAAAGCCCGGTTCATCAAACTCAAATCTCTGAGATACTTTGTCCATGAGCAGAATTTGTTTTTGAAAGACACAGGTGGGATTTTGCTAAATTGTCTCATTGAGGAAGAGGCCGAAAAGGTGATTGATGAGTTTCATAAAGGGGATTGTGGAGGCCATCACTATTGGAGAGCTACTGCAAATAAAATTTTGAGGGCAGGATATTTCTGGCCAACTATGTTCAGAGATGTCTATAAAAGGATAGCTTCATGTCATGAGTGTCAGATGTTTGAGGGTAAAAGAAAGCTTGTGCCTATGCCACTGATCCCTATCTATGTTGAAGCCCCCTTCCAGCAATGGGGATTAGACTTCATAGGTGAAATACATCCTCCTTCATCAGGGCAGCATCGGTGGATTCTCACAGCCACTGACTATTTTACAAAATGGATAGAGGCAATACCAACCAGGCAAGCTAATGATTCAGTAATCATTTCCTTTTTAGAGAACAACATCTTAGCAAGGTTTGGATGTCCACTCAAGCTTATTACAGATAATGCTTAGGCTTTTAAGTCTAAAAAAATGATAAATTTTTGTCATCAGTATCATATTTCCCTTGGTCACTCTACAACATATTATCCACAGGGAAATGGTTTGGCCGAAAGCTCAAATAAAAGTCTTGTGAGGATTATTAAGAAGCTTCTGCAAGAAAACAAGAAGGCTTGGCACTTAAAGTTGAGATATGCCTTGTGGGCTGATTGCATTTGCACAAAAAGATCTATAGGAACATCACCTTATGAGCTTGTATATGGTGCAGAAGCTATTTTCCCAACATCTCTTGGGGTACCAGTTATGAAGCTAATTCAGGGGTTAGAAGAAGAACCTAATGCCATACAAAGAAGGATCAATCAGCTAATAGCTCTGCAAGAAAAGAGAAATGAAGTGTATGAAGGCCATCAGCAAAATCAGAATAGAGTCAAGAGGGCTTTTGATAAAAAGATTAAAGATGTCACATTTCAGATCAATGACAAAGTTTTAAAGTGGGAAGCCAGAATTGAGGAAAAGGGAAAGCATGGCAAATTTGAAAATTTATGGAAAGGGCCATACCTGATTGCAGATTACCATGGAAGTAACACCTATATTCTACAAGAGGTTGATGGATCGCCATATGCTGGAGGACCTGTTAATGGCAGGTTCCTGAAGCATTATAATCAGTAAAAGTCCACCAAGCATTCCATTATCATTGTACATAGCCGTTTTATGAAAGTTTTTGTTTTGAAAATAACTGACAAGCTGAACATGAGGATTTTAGCCCGAGGTGAAGGCCCATAAAGTCTGACAGGGATGCTTATCAGTCGAATGTGAAGTGCAAAGAAATGGACAGAGGCACTGGTGCTACGAGTTCTTAGTGTACTACAGGAGCACACTATCCCAAGTGGAGCTGCTGTTATCACTTAAAACCACAGTTACCTATGTCCAAAGATCCATATAAAATTTTTTGATTCAAGTAAATAGGTTTTTAGGTGTGTCACTTTAAGTTAGTTTTCCAAAGGTATTGACATGAGTCTTTGTTAAAAAACCGTTAGATACCTTCTCTCATGATAGTTAAAGCATGTCGTGTCTTGATTACATCATTCTGACTTTGCACAGTTTCGTAGCGTAATATGATTGGCCAATTTAGCTGCGCAATCATGTTCCACCTTTCCGCAGCATATCATTGAGCAGCCATTGCGTAGCGCGGCATGTCATTTCATGATTGCCTGCGCTACGAAATCGGGTATTTTCTGCAGCATATTGCCTTAAAATGTCAAATCTTGGGAGGTAAGTCATCAAAAACCATTCATATGTGTCAGTCGACGTCCTCTCCAGATCATGATAGGATTCATCCCGCCATTAGAGATAGGATCACAAACATGTCAATTACTTCAATCAATCTTATGAGTTATGGTTGTGCAATTATGTTTATTCATGACTGCATTAACGTGCCTATTCTATGGTGAGTGTTTGAAAAAACACAAGGAAGCCGCCCGAATTCTCATTTAAAAAGATACTACTGCAAGCGAGCCTGCATTTCGAAGCTAAAGCTGGTGAGTAAATTGGAGCTGCTAATTAAGTTTTCGGTGCAAGAATTTTCTGAGCAAGATGGAAAAACGAGAGCATAGATCCGGGAGATGTCTAAGGACTGAACCAGAGGGACTCGATCTCACACTGAAAGATGAGGGTGTTGCTCGAGCTTTCAAACAGGCGGGTTGCTGGAGGTTCTGTGAAAAACTGAAAGGCGGACACACAGAGGTAACCAAAGCTTTTGCTCTAAACTTTAGTAGCTTGAATTCTAAAGTTGCATTATTGGAATTCCCTGTATCTCCACAAGTTATCTCTGCTGTCACCGAGATCCCAAGGAGTGGTCAGGAGTGGTTTAAAAATTACAAGTTTGATACATCTCCATGTAAAGAATTTCTGAAAGAGCAATATGCCAACGAGGACCTTTCTAAGGCAATACCCAGGCATTATATTAAAGAGCATTATGCTCTGCTCCTCACAGCTATTCAGAAGTACCTCACATGTGAGGGAAGGTACACTAAAGTATACTCCTACCATTTCAAACTTCTGTTACACTTCACAGGAAAGACGTCCATAGATATTCCTTTCTATTTGTTTAGGAGTCTAGGCAAAATGTGTGACAAAGTTCAGTATAAAAAGGATAATTATGAGACATCTCTTTTCCATCATGGTTTAATCAAGCTACTGGTGTTAGATAGCCTGAATAAGATCGGGAGGGATTGGGACTCATTTATTTTCATGTCGGGTTTCCAAAGTAAAACCGGCCTAACCCCATTACCAGACAGAGAAAAAGAAGGAAAGACACAAGAGTCTACAATGGTTGAGGAACCCACACTGGCAACAATGGTTGAAGAGCCTACATTGGCTGAACCTAAGAAGCAAACTAAAGGCCGAAAGAAACCAAAGAATAAATCAAAGCAATCAGGGAAACCCGTAGTCATTAAAGAGACACCAAAACCATCCGAGGAGAAGATGAAATACCAGAAAGTTGCATCCAAGCCAAGTGAAGTAGCACAGGGAACCAGGATCAAAACAAGGAGCCAGTTGAACAAAGAAAAAGGAAAGTCAATTGCAGTAGAAGACAACCCCATGTCAAAGGCTAGTCTTAATGATTTGTTAGAAGCAATTGACTTTGAACAAGCCACATCTGTACAGGTGGAGCCCGTGCCAATAGACCTAACACAGTCATCTCCTGACAGCTCTAAGAAATCCAAAGCCTCAAAAAGGCTAAGATTCGAGGAGGCTGGGAAGGAATTCATGGTTAAGCCTCGAAGGCCAATCACTAGAGGTCAAGCACAAGCAGCAGAACAAATCCCAAAGGGTGAGGAGACTGTCAAGGTAATAACAAAGCAAACTAAACCATTGCCTAAGATAGAGAAACCAGAGAAGGCAAAGAAGGCAGAAAAGGCAGTGAAGGCAGAGAAAGTACAGGAAACCAAAAGAATAATTTATACCAGAGAGCAGACCAAACAAAAAGGAAAGCAGGTAGCTCAGGCTAAAGAAACAAAGGAGAGCAGAAAGAAAGAGGTAAAGGAAAAGGCTCCTTTGAGCAAGAAAAATAAAACCTCACCCACCAAGGAGAAATGGGAAGCAGCTGACCAGGAGATGGCCAATATAGAAAAGACAGTGTCTGAGATTGCAGCTATGGAAAGTGAACTTGCAAAGCTGAAGGCTCAGCTAGGCAAGTTAGTTGCCAAATGAATTAAATTTCAATGTTGCATCAAGTTTTTTTTCATTTTTCTTAAGTTAATTAATGTTTTGAGCCATGTATTAAAGAAAGGAAAATAAGCAATTTTGGAACTGAAGATGAAGCTGTGACAGTCTAAAATAATTGAAGAAATTCGTTAAAGACTGTGATTTTGCAAAGAACAACAGTTTCGTAGCGCGCTACGAAACTGCTGTAGGTGACTGTTTTTAAGAGAAAATTCGAAAAACAATGCTAAAGTCGCCAAATTTTGTGGAGAAAGGCTTCGAGGATGGAAAGGAAATTACCATGGTTGCTTAAGCCTTCAAAGGTTGATAAATGTAAAGCTTATTGCATAAAGGTAAAGTCTTTTGTCTTTACTAAGTTTTCATAAAGTACCTTTATGACCGCAGAATTAGGGTTTCTGGTAGGATTACCAGGGTTTTGAGTTCAACACCTGGCAGTATTCGTAAAGCATCTAGATTATTCAGGCAGATGGTGTTATGGTATGGTCATTAAGGTCATTATACAGCTTCAAGCATTTTTGTTGGAAAATGAACATGGACTAAAACAAGGACCGGGAAAACAGAGGATACTTCTCCATTAAAGGCTGAGTCAGCAACACACTCAGAATCCAAGGCAGCCAATACATCGAATGCTTCTCAAATATATTCTAGCTCCTACAGGAAAGGCACAGCTGTCAGAGATCAGGAAGGAATCATGCAAACGAGGAGATGGTAGCAGAATTTGATTAGAACTAGGACTCTTTTATATTAAAAGCAATACCTCTGTATTTAGTAAATTAGTTTCAATATGGATAAGGTAGTTAACTAGAGGTTTTCGAGCTCCCCTCATGCTGGAGGAGGAGACTCAAGATAGCTTACTTTTATTTTCTATAAATAGGAGAAACTTTGATGTATCAAGGGTTGGAGATTTTTATGAAAAAGACAGAGTTCTCATATTGGTGTATGTAAAGTTTCTTTTGACAGTAATAGAAAGCATATTGTTGTTTCTTCCCAAGATTCATCGTGTGTCCCAAATGTTCAGAATGTGTGTGGTTTTGGTTCTATGTATCTCATTTTACAATTCACTAGTCATGCAATCGCTCTGAATTCATCATTGATGCTCAGACTTCCTGTGTATGTCTTGTTGAGTTGCAGTCCTTCTTAGTTGATGTTTTGAACAGTGAGACATTATATGCCTTGGTTTCTATGATGCAATAGTTGCTTGTTTACTGTAGAAATGTTTAACTCCACGAGCCCAATGGAGGAAGCCTTGATTTTATTGTTCCAACCAGTTTAAAATTCATTCATTGTTATAAAGAGTTAGCCATCTTTTTGCCCTTAAAAGCTTATCAAAACCTGTGAGAGAGCCCTCTCTGACTAGGGAGGCTAATCCTTAGTCTAAAGTCTGGTTTGAAATAGTTGCATGAGATCTCACTAAGTAGCAGCCCTTAGTACATGGTTTTGTGACAACACACTCAAGGAAAACTTGGATTTATTTTCTGAAAACCAAGGATGAGGTTTTCTATTGATTCAAAGAGTTCAAGGCTTTGGTGGAGAATCTGACTGGTAATAAAATAAAAGTTTTGTGCTTAGATAATGGAGGAGAGTATGTTGATAAGGACTTCATTTATTTTTTCACTAAGGAGGGCATCATAAGAGAGTGGACAACTCCGTACAATCTGAAGCAGAATGGAGTAGCATAAAGGAAGAACAAGACTATTGTGGAAGCAGCTAGGGCCATGATGTATGATCAGGATATGCCAAATTCTTGTAGGCAGAAGCATGCAACATAGAATTCTATGTTCAGAATAGGACTCCTCCTCAGGTGTTGGGAAGATTACTCCACAGAAAGTTTTCATTAGGGAATACACCTGAAGTCAGTCATTTCAGGATATTTGGGAGTTTAGCATATTGCAACATACCCGAGGAAAAGAGGAAAAAGTTGGATCGAACCGCGGAAAAGGGATATCTAGTGGCATATAGCGAGAATGCTAAGGCATATAGAATCTATATTCTAGGGAGTAGGAAGGTAGTGGTTCGATGAGATGTAAAGTTCATGGAGGACAGGGCTTTCAAAAAATCTTGAGAGATGCCTTCCAAGGAGCAGACAAAAGAAGAGTCATTGGTTAAACCTCTTCAACCAACAGAAGTAAATAATTCTTCCTCGGGTCAGGAAGATTCACAGGATGAGGAGGATCTAATAAAGGCACCTTCTGGCAAAGGAAGAACTAGCAGGGAACTTCGTCAGATTTAGCGAGATGCAGAGGACTTCATCGGTGCACTAAGAAATAATAAGAGGGAGCGAAAATAGCCAAATAGATATCAGGGATTAGTAGCTTAGGATGGGGAACCTGTTAGTTTCTAGGAGGTAGCTCAACATCATGCTTGGCTAGATGCAATGGTAGAGAAGTACAAATCCATAATGGTGAACAATGTCTGGGAGGTAGTGCCAAGGCCTAAAGACAGATTAGTAGTAGGTTTGAGATGGATCTACAAGATCAAATACGCTACACACGACAGTGTTGAGAAATATAAGGTCAGGTTTGTGGCTAAGGGGTATGCTCGAAAGGAAGGAATTGACTATGAGGAGACCTTCGGCCCGGTAGCCAGATATACATCTATTAGGATTGTGATATCTCTTGCAGCTCAGATGGGATGGGAGATTCATCAGATGGATGTCAAAATGGATTTTCTGAATGGGGTAATAGAAGAAGAGGTATCCATTGAACAACTAGAGGGCTTTGAGATACATGAGAATAAGTCTCATGTATGTAGATTGAAGAAAGCCTTGTATGGGTTGAAACAGGCACCTAGAGCATGGTATGGTCGAACTGATGGCTACTTGCAGAAGATGGTGTTTGTCAAGAGTGATGCGGATCTGAATCTCTACTATCTGGTTATAGAGAATGAGCGCTAATCTTATTATTGTATGTGGATGATCTCTTTCTGACAGGATCATCTAGGCTCATTAGGCACTGAAAGAAGAATCTAGCCACAAAAGTCGATATGAAGGATTTGGGACTAATGCATTACTTCCTAGGTTTGGAAGTTTAGCAGCAAAAGGGAGAGATCTTCCTTGGGCAAGGGAGGCATGCTACAGAAATCCTGAAAAGATTTAGGATGGAGGACTGTAGACCCATGGCTACTCCAATGATCACCAATTGGAAGAACATTGATGCATCAGAAGACAAGGATGTTGATCCCACCCTATATAGACACCTCATAGGGTGCCTCATGTATCTGGTCAATACCAGGCCAGACATTTGCTACGCTGTCAACACCCTCAATTAGTTCATGGTGGAACCGAAGAGGGCACAGTGGGAAACAGCCAAACACGTTCTCAAGTATCTACAGGGAACAGTCGATTATGGACACTTGTACACCGCGGGTAAGGATATCAGATTGAGTGGATTTACTAATGTAGATTGGGAAGGAAGTTCAGTGGATCGGAAAAGTACCTCTAGGTATTGTTTTAACATTGGATCAGGAATGACTTCCTCGTGCAATAGGAAACAAATTGTGGCTCTGAGATCATTTGAGGTAGAATATATGGTGGTGAGCACATCTACATGTGAGGCCATATGGCTTAGAAAAATGCTTATGAACCTATTCAAAAGGAAAATGGAGGCGACTAGGATCATGTGCGATAATGAGAGTTGCAACAAGCTCTCTAAGAATCTAGTGTTTCATGAGCGGTCAAAGCATATTGATATCCGGTGTCACTTTGTCAGAGACTGTGTCCAACAAGGAGCTATAGAGTTAAGATACACTCCTACAGGAGAACAGGCGGCAGACATCCTCACCAAGGCCCTTGGAAGGACAACGTTTGATTACTTTTGGGAAAATATGGGGATGATAAAGAACCCATTTCAGTAGAAGAAATGGGGGAGATAACAGCACGGATGCAAAGGGAGTTGCGGTGCAGATGCAGTGTTGGGAGAAAAGGACTAATAGCAACATGGATGCAGAGGGAGTTGCCATACAGATGCAGCAGTGAAAGTAGCAGAGCCATGGGCATCAGTACAAGATGCAACAATGCATAGGATGTTGGGTAGGGAGGCCTAGCATCAGCACAAAGACCGATGCCAGATGATGAGGGTGATACTCAATGAGGAGTATTACTAGAGCATAATCCTTGCTAAGAGGAATTATTGATTTTGGATAGCATCAAATGTGTTCTAGCAATGAAAATTTATGGATATACTAAAGCACATGAGATCTCCAAGACCCAGAAATGGTTTGGGCATAATCTAACCAGTTTGGAAGATATTAAAATAATTAATATTTGTAATGGAGTCCCTAAGTCTAAACTTAGGGAAAATAAAATATTAATGCGAATTAATATAAAACTGAGTTAGAATGGTCTAAAAGTCATGGATCAAGCCAGATCTAATCTTAGTCATTGATTAGGGACTTAATCTTGGTTGTTGATGGACCAATGAGAAAAGGATAAGAAGAGGCTTGCAGGTCAGTTGGAGAACGCACTGAGGGAGACAAGTTAGTTCGATTTTTGGAGCAAGGTTAGCTGAGAAATTTGAACTAGTGGTCTAGAGAGCAGTAAGAGGCATCAAGTATGGAGAAGAGAGTCAGGATCTGCAACAGAAGACTAGCATAGAGGCAGCAGAGCCAGACGAAGGGGATTTCAGGCAGACACTGAGGCAACAAGAGACTATGCAATCACTAGAGGGCCTATGTGGATGACACAGAAAGGCCCAAGGCTGACGCAGATAAGCAAAGGTTGATGCAGAGTGTCTAGGCGCTATGCAGAGGTCAGCGAGGCTGATGCTAGGACTGGGAGAAGTGCTGGAGAATTTTTCTCTCTATTGGGTAAGCTAGGTTGGCACCAAGTTGTATTGAAGAATTGTTGAATAATAAAATCCTCCCTTATTGCACTAGTTTTCCCACATTGGGTTTTTCCGGGGACTGTTGTCCAAAATATCTGTGTCAATGTGTTGATTCTTGTGAATGTGTTTTTTTTTTGTATTATGGTGTGATATCTATAGCAGAATTTATTTTAATGTTTATTGAAGGAATTTCATAAATAACTTATTGAAATAAGTAGGCAAAGTAAATAAGATGTTGCAGTGATAGAATTTTCACATTAAATGGCAGGGTTCTATATACCCACCATTGGATAATTGGCCTATCAAAATCTAATGGTCTAAATATACAACCCGCACATTTACTACCCGTTGTCAAGATAGTTATTTTCAGCTCAAAATCACTATCATTGCAAAAAAATTATATAAGTGATATTAATATATATCTACATGACAATGTTGCAACCTATTCGAACTTTAATTTGAAGAATATGATATTTTTCATCATAATGACACCATTTTTCTGAAAGGATGCACATATACTCTTACACGCTGTTATTTTATTTAAAAAGTTATCTAGAATATTGGTTTTTAATTAAAATAATCATACTCCCTTTTTTAAAAATATTTTTTTTAGCTCATTTTCATGAATGGTTTAAAAATTTTCAACTCACTTATAGTGTAATCACTTCTTACCCTTTCTTGTTGTCTCTAGATGCAAAATTGTTACCTGTTTGACTCAATTTTCAAGGTTTATTATGAAAATGGAGTTACACATCATTTCATAGATTCTTCAAATTATAGAATTGATGTCGTTATTTTGTCTAGTTTGTGGAGAGTTTTCTGGAAATATAAATTTTATCTCAATTCTAGTCTTAGATGAAAAGTTATGCATGTTAAAATTTTGGCCTATTAAAAGAGGTCATGCCATCGTAATGGTACCACGTAGCACCCGCATGGCCTCCACCTACTCTAGGTGGCATTGCCATGCCATCATCGTGGGGTCAATAAGGTACCAATATGTTGTGGGGCATGTCTTCCATCCATTACACAATTTCCATTGCGAGAAAGTGCCGAAGGTCGAAGATTTTCAACCAAGGTGGAGCCCCCAAGTCCATGACCTACTAGACCAAGGCTCTACTCCACTCCTTCCACCATAACCATATTCACCTAGTGGCCCAAAGGTCGTGAACCCAATGGACCCACTCCAACAAACCTTTCTTTGTACCAAGGCAATAAACCTCCACTTTGATCACATTTTTGAAATTTCCATATCTTGAAGGCCGAGAGCTTAGTGAGGTCCATCCATGAGTCATGTCACACCAAATCAACTAGACCGCTCAAGGGTTCTACCTAACTTATTTTGGGGGCTCAATGGCTCATTCATCTAGTGGAAAGGATCCAATAGGATGGTCTTTTCAATGGATTGGTCCTCTCCAAGTGATTATAACAAAAAAATGGGGGCTCAGTGGCTCAATCCTTCAGTGACAAAGTTCCGATAGGCATGGTTTTACCCAAGGCCCACAAAACCTACACTACATATGACTTACACTCTCATTTGTTTATTTTTATCCGTAGGGCATGTGGTCCATTGGATCAGGGGTTGCGATAGACTGGGGCTTGGTTATCAACCTCACTAAGTGATTTTGTATTATTCAACATCCTAGTCCAATTAGACTAGGGTTCGATCACCAACTAGTAAGGACCGAATTCGACCACATGCAAGTGCATAGTAAGCCTTCCATCCAATGGTTTGATGACTGATAAGACAAAACCCATGTTTTGGTGTGGTGGAAAAACAAAATGGGAATTATTTCTCCCACCCAACTCCCTATGTGTATGGTTCGAGGAAACCATGTCCTAGGCCTTCAATTTCAATGAGTGAAAATAATAAAAGGGGTGACTCTAAAATGCAAGTTTCCTATGAGTTATGGCCCAAGGGCTTGAATTTTTATCCTTAATAAGTTGTCCCATGACCAATAAAAAAAAAGGACCCCAAATTGCACCAGGTTTAGAATAAGAGAGGGTGTGTGGCCCCAAAGTCCAATTCACACACACTACAACATTGCATAAGGAGAAGCATAAAAAAAATCCATCTTTTTTGGCCTATTGTAGGTTGGTTAAACTTATTCATTGACAGATGAACAATCAATCAGCTCAACAAGACATGTTCATTTTCCTGACCACTCAAGAGAGCTATAATATATCTTATAAACACCATGAACTATCTAATCATTAAAACCATTACAATCCTAAGCCATGAACTAAGTGGTTATCAACATAATTTAGGTATTCATTCATTTCATAGCATACAAGATAATCTATGAATAATGAGTATGGCAACAAAATTCACAGTTCAAACATTCATTACAACATGTTGACAATGCTCGACCTGTTAGCACTCTAGGAAACTCTCCTAGGTTGTAGCTCAGAGATGCCTGGTAACGTATAAATCTTCAATATTGTTTGCCGAAATATTGAAATGGATGATGGTTTGGATCAAGTCATATGATTGTTTCAACTTTGTTTTCACTCAAGACATGCATGAACACCCTCAACTTGAGAAGGCTTTAGACCACAAACGTTCAATAGTTTATAGATTCAATGGATAGATGGAGAATACTAACTGTACCAACAGATGCATACATAGACACATATGAATGGCTAGCTACAAAAAATAAATGAAGCTTGCAAATCTAATTTATCAACGCAGAGATAAGATGATAGTTATATGGCATTAGACACAAAGAAAACATGAATAACCTATTCAAGTGCAAGCTTAGAACAGAAGAGAAGATGGCAATTGAACATGTAACAGCAAAAGAAGCTTGTATTACTGGAATGAATATGAGACACTGAGAGGAACAGAGTATCCACAGTCTCCAAAAGTTGAAACCCTATTTCTTCTAGCTTTCAGCCATTTATAGGCTTTTACAATGCTCTCGGGCTTTCTGAGGCTCGAGATGTCTTAATATATCCCCTATGGCTTCTAACTTCTTGATGTCATAATTAGACAGACCTGAGCCAGAGGTCTCTTTTTCTAACAACACAGTAACCAAATTCTAGTAATTGTGCCTCACTGTAAGGTGGTTCGCTTGTGCCAACGACGTTCCATGACCATTCCTATTGGTTCAGTTGCATCGCGTTGTTGTTTTTTCCCCTTTCGGCCATATATTCTGTTACTTTAGTTCACCTGTTTGACTGTCAACAAATACTAACAGATCCAAAACAAAGTTATTGGGTCCATCCTCAATCGTTGTCGTAAGTCGCTTTGGCCTTGTTCCGAGGCTTCCCTTTGTATTTTGGAAATACGTTTAAAACATTGAAAATAATGTAAAAAATGGCTTCCTCTGGACTTGAAACAATATACATTTTCATTCCCAAACCTATTCGGGTCTGGGTCTTATCGCATCGGTGTTTTCCCTTTGTATTTCGTTAAATAACGAAATATATGAAAATATATAAAAAATGTTATTTGGTCGATCTCAAATCCTTTACAATGGTATTTATATTCCCATCGGGTCAGTAATCGCATCACACACACACAACACACACACACACACAAACACATATACATATATATATATATATATATATATATATATATATATATATAATATATATCTCGCTCCTCTGTGAACTCTGATGCAATATCACGATGCGATTGATCGCAATTGCATATCGTGATAACCTTGGGCCATTTGGTGAGCGCTCTGTTGTGTTGGCCGATTGAAATTCTACGATGCAATGTGGGTCGTCAAACTGCACGCTTGATTGACGGTCCTCGTTGACTCTGCCAATCACCATCGCAACTCATATATGATATGGGTTGATATCCTCCATCTGCCTATGCCGATTGCAATTTTCTGATCATATCTGGATCATTGATTGGCTAGATTTGATGGCTGTTGTGCATTCATTGTTCAAGCCTCTGCTACTCTGTTTTTCATTGTTTTCTCCATGTTTTTCGTTTCTCGATAGTGTTTTTCCGCCTATTTGAAGGTTCCCCTTATGCGGCAGTTTTGATCTTTTGAATGATTTTAAGAAGAAGATTCAAAGACTTAGAGAGTGTTTTGGATCTATTTGGATCAGTACCTCAAGGCTAACAGGGCTAACACTAGCTCCTTCTGGGGTTGAAAGCCTCCCTGTGAGGTTTCAAGAACTGCAGACTATTGCCTTTCTAGTAACAACCAAAACAGACTTGTCTCCTAGTGTTCCATTGGGCATGGAGTTTATTTACATAGAAAACAAAAATTGAAAAAGCCTATTTACAATATTAAGGTCTTAAAGCCTCATATGAAGTAAAGTTTCAAAAACCACCCATTAACTAGGCCATCAAAAACACCTTCCCCCTCCAAATTGTGTAGAACAAAAGTATTGTTCATCTAAACTTGAGCAACGACAAATGGTTCCGTCCATAAGGCATCAAATTTACCATGGTTTCCCTTATTTTCCTTCAACGCATCCCATTTGAGAACCCAGTCACCAACCTGAAAATTGTCCATTTTTGCCTTCCTATCTAAGGTTTCTTTGATTTTCTTCTGATGAATTCTTGACTTCTCAACCATTTGTTCTTTGATATTCTATAATTCAACCAAGTTACTCATTCTCTTCACCATGTCGCTCTCTTCATCCTATTCTTCTTGCAAGAATTTGGCCACATGGAGAATTAGTTGGATATGAAAAACAACATCATCGCCATAAACCAGCTTAAATGGAGAATTTCCTATGGACTTTTTGTTGGTAACTCTATCAGCCCATAGTGAAAACTTCAACTTGGAATCCCAGTTCTTTTTGTTGTCCTCCAACAGTCTTTTGATTATCCTTACAAGACTCTTATTAGATGATTCTTCCAGACCATTGCCTTGAGGATAATATGAGGTAGAATGCACCAATTAAATGCCCATGGATTCACACATGTCCACCAATTCTTCTGCCCTGAAAACTTCTGCATTATCAGTGACCAGTTTGGTTGGGAAACCAAATCTAGTGTAAATATTTTCATTCAAGAACTTTGTGATAACCTGATGATTAGCATTTCTAGTGGGTATAGCCTCAATCCATTTGGTGAAATAATTAGTGGCTACCAAGATCCGTCTGTGATGGCCACTAAAATGTGGATTGATCTCACCTATGAAGTCCAAGCCCCATTGTTGGAAGGGACCATTGGCATGTACTGGCTTCAAGGGCAGAGATTTTAGCTGTTGTCTTCCGCAAACCTTTGACATTTTTCACAAGATTTCACAAAAGAAAACACATCATAGAACAAAGTAGGCCAATAATACCCAACTTTCAGGATCTTGTGGGCTGTGGTTTTCCAATAATGATGCCCTCCACAGATGCTAGAATGGAATTGGTGCATGACTTCCACAGATTGTCCTTTGTCTAGACATCTCATGAGGATCCTTGATGGGTCTTTCCAATAAAGCATATTTTTATTAATGTGGAATTTGGTTGATCTGAGCTTAATGGTCGGGCTTGACTTGAGCTATGCCCTGGAGGGACTTCTAGCTTCTACAAAAAATGAACTACATTGGAATACCATTCACAGGTGGCTAGATTTTTAGCGAAAAACTAATTCTGCTCTTGCTCTTCTGCTACTTCCTTTGTCCGCTCACCACCTGAATTTGAACCCATGTAATTGATGTCTAACAAAATGCAATTTTCCTCAACCATAATCTTAGCCAAGCCGTGGCCTTTGAAAAGCTTGGTGGGCTTCACCTCTATGTTGAACTCTATGAATTTTGCAATCCATTTAGCTCTCTTTCCATCAATATATGACTGAGTTAGAACATATTTTACTGAGGCTGAAGGTACATATGCAATCACTTTGGAATGTAGAATATAAATTCTGAATCCTTTTAAAGATTTTATGAGAGCATAATCTTGTTTTTCAATAATGTCATACCTTAGTTTAGCATCCCTCAAAGTTTTGTTGAAAAAGGCCACAGGGTGCTCTACTCCTTCATCATTTTTCTGCAATAGAACTGTTGCAAGTATATCATAAGAGGCAAAAGAGAAGATATAAAACTCCCTGGTATAGTCTGGAATGATTAGAGTGGGAGCTTCCATGATATCTTGTTTGATGGATTCAAAAGAACTTCTTGCACCATCTGTCCATTTTATTTCTGATCCTTTCTTCAGCATGAAAGTGATGTGCTTCACTAGCTCTGCAAAGTTTGGAATAAACCTCCTGGCAAAGTTAATCTTACCCAGGAAAGATTGAATTTCCCTTTTTGACCTTGCGATGGACAATGTCTGAATTGCTTGAACTCTTGCAGGATCGATCTTCACACCTTCAGCAAAAACAATATGTCCCAGAAGTTTGCCTTCTTCTAGAGAAAACTATGACTTCTTTGGGTTTACAGAAATTTCAAACCATCTGCACTTTAGAAACACCTTCTTCAAATGCTGCAAATGGTCCTTGTGACTACTGGAAAAATCTTTTATGTCATCAAGGTAAATAAGGACAAACTTGCATGGCCCTCTGAAAAGTAGCCCCAACATTCATCAGTCCAAAAGGCATCTTGGAGTACATGAAAGTGCCCCAAGGAGTAGTGAAGGCAGTCTTTTCCTGATCTTATTGGTGTACGAAATCTGATTGCAACCTAAAAATCCATATAAGAAAGACATGTCTCTAGCCCCTAAAACTTTTTATAGCAAGTGTTCCATCTTAGGCAGGGGGTAGTTGTATTTTTTAGAGCCTTTTTTCAAATTCCTGAAGTCAACACAAACCCTGATTTCTCCATTCTTATTTCTTACTACCACAAGGTTATCTATCCACTTTGAACACCTTAGGGGGAATATGATCTTGGCGTCCAACAGATTCTTGATTTCCTTTTCAATCAAAGGCAATAAGAGAGGGCTAATAGGTCTTAAATTCTGCTTAAAAGCGATGGTGTTCTTCTTCAGTGGAATCTTATGCTGAATGATGTTGGTGTCATAAGTCTTAATATGACTGTACTGTGGAGCAAAAATATTAGCAAATTGTTTCATCAGGGTGCAATACTCGTAACTTTGGGCAGAAGACAAGTGAGTGGACAAATTTATGTACTTTGGATGCACTGGACTCCCTACATTATGTCTATGAATAACAAACTCATTTTATTTTTTGGTAGGCTTATAAGGTACATCATTATGATCAAACAACTTTTCTAGGGGCACCAATCCTTTGGGTATATGGTTACTAGGCAGCTGAACAATGCTATCTTGCCCATTCTCATCCTTTAGCTTGGAATAGTTGCATTCTTCAATGGTTTCGTTTTCTTGGTCAATGTGCATTTCAGAAAATTCATCAATGACCTATAAAAACCTATTAATCTCATCATCATCTTAAAAAACTTTCCAGTATTTTACATTGTTAGGCAGAGATGGTCTATATTTCACCTGAACTTCATAAGTCAATTTAGGAAGCAATGGAGGAATAAACGTGCCAGCCAACACAACAAGGGAATTAACAAGTTGGTTCTTCATTCTAGGGATCTAAGAAATGTTGAAATTATTAAAAGAACCCTTGAGCTTCCATACTCCATCTTTGTATGCTTTTAGCCTTGGATCCTTTGCTTGGAAATTTCTGTTCACTTGTTGAATGATAAGGTTTGCATCTCCAAACACCTTCAGACCTTTGATGCCCATTTATTTAGTAGCGTTTAAGCCCAATATCAAGGCTTCGTACTCTGTTATGTTATTTGTGACCTAAAAAGTTAACTTGAAAGATAAATGAATGCATTCTTGTGTGGGGGACACAAGGACTACCCCTACCCCTACAGCTTCCTTAGAGCAGGCTCCATCAAAGAACGTGTCCCAAATTTGTGGGCCTTCTTCCTCTATGATCTGGCAAACCGGTTTCCTAAGTTGCATGGAGGCCAACTGGGATTCTTCAATCTGAAGAATACAGGCTCCAAAATTACTGTCGACAGCATAGATGGGATGATTAGTGGGATTCCTTTCATCACTGATGATATAAGTCAACTGAGCTTCTTTTTATAATCTCCTACTCTCACCTCCAAAAACTGGGACAGTAGCATAGGACAGATCATTTTGCAATGTCCCACCTAATCTCTTGATCCAGCCTTTGGAAAGCAACATCCCAAACTTGGGGGTACATCTGCTACCACAATATCCATCATCATGTTCTTCATGAGCAGCCGAGATAAGGTGATGGCTAGGTCTTTGATTAATCCCAAACATTTCACTTTTCTAGAGTCAAAAGAAAACATGTCATGATAAGACTTGGTAATGTCAAGACCCAACTCATCCATGACAGCCTTGGGCATTAGATTATTGTTGGATCCTGTGTCCAAAAGGCAGTTGTGAAGGATTTTGTCATGAATATTCAAAGAGACATAGAATGATGGAGAGTTTTCATCACAATTTTCAATCATTGGGATGAGAACAACAACTGGTTTGTCATCTTGCAGATTTACATAGTCAGTGGAGGCTTGGATGGCTTTAGGCTTGAGGGCCTCGAGGATAGATCTCTTGAAGGACTCATTCTTCACTAGTTCAGTCAGAGGTATAGGTATGCTTAGCTTCTAAATTTCTAATTCAAAGCTTAAAGGAGAAGGAGACTTGTCATGGCCTCTTACCTCATGAGCTGGAGCTTTAAGGATGATGGGATCAACTGCCAATCATTTTTTCTTTTTAGGTTGTTGTATTGCAGGGACATCAGCTCTTTGAACAAGAGCTTCCTTGGCATTATTCATCTTCGACCTCAGATCATATCTATGTTGTTCATCATTTTTCAGAACAACTCCACCATCCCACTCTTGGTTGATCTGGTCATTGAAAAATAACTTTTCATAGGCAGCTGAGGTCAAAAAGGAGGCACTTCCTTTGTCTTCCAGACAATGGATCTCATCATCTTCTTCAAACTTCTCTTCTTCCATGACTACATTCTGGAAAGGGGTCTTCATGCTTTGGTCTTCACTGACATCTTTGCCTCTTTGCAGAATCTACAACTTCTCATTAGCTCTTCTATATGGATTTGGATTTCTAGGGGCAAAGACATTAGGAACTCTTCCCTTCCCAGGGTACTGCTCAACATTTAATTTGGAGATTTTAGAGGCTAATGACTCTATCATCTTGGTCATTTTATCTATCTTGGGATCTGAAGATGATGAAGCTTCACCCCTCTATCTCCTTCTATCAACATTCCCCTTGAGCTTCTCTGCAACCATGATGTTTGATTCTACTTCCAAGGCTGCATCTTGCATATCAACCAAGGTAGCACATCATCTCTCCCTCAACAGTAGACATAATTCAAAATAAAAGGCACTAGAATAGGTGAGTTTAGCAGAGGTGGTGGTGGGTTTTACTTCAGAAAATAACTCACCATTTTCCCTCTTTAAGTTGTCAAAATCGGTGTGGTAGTATAGTAGATCCTTCTTATCCCCCCAATGCTTTAGGAATACATCATTTAAAGCCTCAATATCTACTATAGACCTGGGGGTCAGTTCTCTGAACCATTTTCTAGCCTCTCCATCTAGGCTTTGGACAAAGACTCTCATCCACACATCATCTTCACTAATGTCCAGGTTATCAGCATAACTATAGAATGATTCAAGATTTTCCTTGGCTGTAACACCTTCAGTCCCAGTGAAATTAGGCATATACTTCTGATATTCTCTAGTAGGCATGGCATTCAAAGGAGTGGGCAGTACTAGAGGTCCATACCTAGCATCTATGATTCTTTCCATTTTGGTAGGTTCTTGTGGTCCTACCATAGCTGTGGTGGCTATAAGGGTATGGAAGTCTGAATGACATAGGGTTGAGGAGTGATTGATAGGACTAGAGGAGTCTGATGGATAGGAGGAGAGGATTCCTTTGGGATTACAATGACAGAAGAGCCTAAAGAATAAGGAGCTCTATGAATCCCTGAGATTTTTTCTTCACTACTAGCATTAAATGATATACTCTCAACATGTATTTGTTCTATTACAAGATTTTCTTGAAGAGATATAGAATATTGTTTAGAACTACCTAAACCTGATGCTCCTTTCTGCGATGGCTTTCTTTCTTTGATTATTCTTTCAGGGTCAAGTACTGGGTCAGCTTGTGGCTTCTGAGGATTTCTCCGAGTATGCCTCACAAACTGAGCCAGAACTATGGAGTGGAGTCGCCAAGAGGGTCGTCCTCCAGTAGAGTTGCCAGATAGATGATTACAACCCAAATAGTCTCCAGAATTTGTCTATCATCAAAGTTGTATCTATGTCGTTCCCCGGGGAAGCTAAGCTTCAGTTTCCTCTCCCCGAAAACGATGCCAATTATGTTAGCACTCCAAGAAACTCTCCTAGGTTGTAGCTCAGAGATGCCTGGTAACATATAAATCTTCAATATCGTTTTCATAACTATTGGAATGGATAATGGTTTGGATCAAGTCAGATGACTGTTTCAACTCTGTTTTCACTCAAGACATGCATGAAAACCCTTAGCTTGACAAGGCTTTAGACCACTAATGCCCAATAGTTTATAGATTTAATGGATAGATGGAGAATACTAACTATACCAACATATGCATACATAAACACATATGAATGGCTAGCTATAGAAAATAAATGAAGCTTGCAAATATAATTTATCAACCACAATTAATTCATTCTGCGACGGTGAATGCAAATCACAATATGGGTTTGAACAAAGAAAATTTACTTGTTGGTAGAGTCGAAGTGAATGAGGCTTTGTTTTTAAAAGGATTCAACCTAGACTCAGGGACACAGTTATCCAATAAAGAAACCCACTTGTCATATAACTATTGTATCGGAGAAATCTCCAATCGAATGATCCGATTATGTCAATAGAATATCTACCTCCAAGGATTCAGAAGATTAGTTGCTAATACAAACTCATCAACAATTAGTTGCATTGAAGTACCCATCAAAACAAAAGACAGAATTAGATGGCATGAAGAACATGAGAAAAAAACTTAGAGATAACATGCCAACGACCTTGAGATATTAATTATATGGACTTAGTTGGATGAAGATGTATCATGGAAGTATTAGAGTGGTTAGTATATAATTATTTATTTTGGGCTTCTCTCTTTTTCTTAATTATATATTACAAATTTTAAATTAATTACATGTTTAATACGTTTGAAATGAAATATTTTAACGTTATATATATATATAGACATAGACATTATCTGGCATTGGACATAGAAAAAAACATGAATAAACTATTCAAGTGCAGGCTTAAAACAAAAGAGAAGATGACAATTGAACATGTAACAACAAAAGAAGCTTGTATTACTGGAATTAAGATGACACATTGAGAGGAACAGAGTATCCACAATCTCCAAAAGTTGAACCCCTGTTTCTTCTAGCTTTCAACCATTTATAGGATTTTTACAATGCTCTCGGGCTTTCTGAGGCTCAAGATGTCTTAATATATCCCCTATGGTTTCTAACTGCTTTATTCCATAATCAGACAAACATGAGCCAGAGGTATCTTTTTCTATCAACACAATAACCAAATTCTGGTAATTGTGCCTCACTGTCAGGTGGCTCGCTCATGCCAGCAACGTTCCATGACCATTCCTGTTGGTTCGGCCGCACCACGCTGTTGTTTTTCCCCTTTTCGCCATATATTCCATTATTTCAGTTCACCTATTTGACTATCAACAAATACTAATAGAGCCAAAATAGAGCTATCGGGTCCATTCTCAATCGTTGTCACAAGTCGCTTTAGCCTTGTTCCAAGGCTTCCCTTTGTATTTTGGAAATACGTTTCAAACATTGAAAATAACGTAAAAAATGGTTTCATCTGGACTTGAAACAATATATATTTTCATTCCCAAACCTTTTCAGGTCTGGGTTTTATTACATCGATGTTTTCCCTTTGTATTTCGTTAAATAACGAAATATATGAAAATATATAAAAAAAAATGCTATTTGGCGGATCTCAAATCCTTTACAATAGTGTTTATATCCCCATCGGATCCGGTTAATTGCATCGCGTATATATATATAAATATATATATATAAATATATAATATATATATATATATTATATATATATAATGCTATTTGGCAGATCTCATCCTTTTACAAGATTTAGATCTGCAAAAGATCTCTCTCTCTCTATCTACTCTCTCTCTCTAAATATAATGATATATATATATAAGTATATATATATATTATATATTATATATCCCTCTCCTCTGTGAAGCTTTGATGCGATTGATCGCAATCGCATATCACAATAACCCTGGGCTGTTTGGTGAGCGCTTTGCTGTGTTAACTTATTGTGATTTTTTGATGCAACGTGGGTCGTCGATCTGCATGCTTGAGTGACGGTACTCATTGACTCTGTCGATCGCCATCACAACCAATATATGATATGCGTTGATATCCTCCGTTTGCCTATGCCGACTGTGATTTGTCAATCAGATCTAAACCGTTGATTGGATAGATCTGATGGCTATTATGCATTCATTGTTCAAGCTTCCGTTGCTCTGCTTTTCGCTGTTTTCTCTATGTTTTTCATCTCCCGTTAGTGTTTTTCTGCTTGTTTGAAGGTTCCCCTTATGTGACAATTTTGATCTTTTGAATGATTTTAAGAAGATTTCAAAGACTTAGAGAGTATTTTGGATCTGTTTGGATCACCACCTCAGGGCTAAGAGGACCCACCAACATCTCAAGGGGATCTCCCCGGTAAGAAGTCCCAATTAGACCTCAGACCGTTTGGTGGAGGAGTCCCAACAGTGGGTTGTAAGGTAATACCTTGACCACAATGTCGCACAAAGGCAAGTATGATAACTCTATCAGTAGAAAGGGTGTGACTATTGCAATGAGTCAAGGAAGGTATATGAGAGGTTCTAACACATAAGGGGGGAGATAAGGGTGAAGGTGAGTTCCAGGTTGAAAGGGATCAGTCCCAAATCGGCTAGGAACACACAACATAAAAGGACATACATAGCTTCCAGCAGAGTAGTCCACTAAGATGTGATAGTCACAACATATAAGGTAAGATAACATGTACAACACTCACGGATCAGTCCGAATGAGTGCAAAAGTTTTTACAACAAGGTTCATGTCAAAGTTCTGTCTTGTGTTCAACAGAGAAGTCAACACGGACGGTGAAAACATTAACAACATATACAACACATTTGAGCAAGATTCATATAGTTGCATGTGAATCGGTTCTTACACAAATGCATAAGTTAAACAACATATATCACTAAGACAAGCAGAGCAATCCAACTACAATAACAACATATGCATGGAAATGTGTTGGCTCTTATTATATAAATTATAAGTTCCAATCATACAATACATCCATGTAAACATGCTAGCCCCATCAATGAAATGTTACAACCACATCCACCTGCTCCTCCAAAGAGATGTACTAGCTTCGTGTAGTGGAGAAGCCAAGGCGCATTACAATATTGTCCAAGCTTTCTTCAAGGTAGTCTTAATAGAAGCTTGACTGACCAAAATCTTGTACAATGAGTTATGACTGGATATTTACATCAAAGGTTAGGGTGACCCTTGACATTACCCTTTGTGACAATTCAACTACCCTCATGACTCTTCACCTACTCTATGACTGTTACATCCAACTATTGACGCTTGACTTACACTTGACTTGACTCAACATTATAATGCACATGTACTCATGTGAGACAACATGGCTTGAGAAAGCCTTGCAAGACATCACTGACGCTCAGTTCGCAGTGATGAGACCAACTCTTTTGACATGCTTGTGATGGTGAAGGTGGTGAGCTAATGCCAAGCTTGGTCATTCGTGATGGTGTGCATGCACCTTATGGTGACATCTTTTTGAAGCGAACTCTTGCCTCCATTGCAACCGGTGCATTGATTTTGCTCCTTAATCCAACTCATATGCTAACATGTGCATGGTCTTCCTAGGTGCAGCTGAAATGGAAACACATTGATGCATAGTGTCCATCTTGATCTTCAAGTGTGTGTTGGTGGTCATGAACATCAACTTGCTAAAGTACATGTTTAGCTTCAGTTGGACTTGCTTCTTGTCTTCGCCTTGGTGAGTGTGCTAAGTGGGTTGGATTGCATGCATGCACGCAATGACATGCATGTTGTTGAATCCCTTGCATGCAATCAACAACACTGCCCACCATGTCTTCTCTGTGTCAACTGCTGGGATGGATCTTTAACTTGTATGGGCATAGTTTCATCTGTGAGTACACGTTGCACCCACTGTTGTTCCTGATCCTACTACAACTCATTCGTCTGCCTGTGCAGCTTCATGTTCTTCTTTGATTTGTTGCTTTGGCACATACAACTCCTTCTTCATTCCATTCTCTATCTTCGCACAACCTTCATGTCATGTTGTCACCTCATATCCTGAGTCTCCAAAGTTTCTTTCATTATTAGTGGATCTGCTTGATCTTGCAACTTTGTTCCGCCTCTATGTTGTTAACAACCTTCTTCTTGCATTCTCTACATTCATTGCATTCACTGCACTCGGTATGTTGCCTTCAATTATTGTTCATGATGTTGCTCGTTGTGATGCTGCTACTTGATGTCCTTGTCTATGAACAACTTGATGTCTTCTTGAGCAGGCAAGCTCATAGACACTTAATCAACTGCATCTCCAGGTGAGCTCTGAACAGTGTCTTCAACTCCGCTCTCTTGGAAACCAATGTACCTGAACTGCTGAGAGGAAGATCATAACCTGCAATACATGGGGACATGGAAACACTCATGGAAAGCAATTTATCAGTCGAAAACCATAATGAACTTTGAGAATTGACTT
The DNA here is from genome assembly GCA_000404065.3 of Pinus taeda. NCBI lineage: Eukaryota > Viridiplantae > Streptophyta > Pinopsida > Pinales > Pinaceae > Pinus > Pinus taeda. Next base: position 106,873 of record APFE030392491.1, on the reverse strand, counting down.
GCAACATACTTGTGTGACTGATCATGAAGGTTGCGCAATTTTGGCCGAGAGATCGGGAGACCGACTACACAAGGCACAGTTTGGGCTACTGCGAGACAAACTAACTGCTAGAACTGTGCAATGCACAGTCTAGTCTGGCTGCTGACTACTGGGATTACGCAATGGGCAATTCCAGCTGGGAAGGACTACTGGCCTAGGGACAAATTTATGCAATTTCTTGGGCCAAGCAGCCACTGTCCTCCAGAAATGCACAAAACAGACTTGGAGGCCAGTGATGGGCAGGAATGTAAAAATATAGAGAGGAAGGTGATCCTTCCTTCCCCAGATTGAACAATGCAACTTTGGTGAAGGCATAGTCTAGGACAAGGTTGACCCGACTCACCAATGGGAAATTGAAAGAAACTAAGACATTAAATGCATGATGAGACTAAGTGATATCAGAAGTGATTTCCATTGCATGCAAAACATGAATGAAATATTCATCAAATAGATCAACATGCATGTGGGTGAGGGAGTTTTCCGATTAGGTGAACGTCCATGCAAAATAGTTTGATGCATGCGACAGCAGTGAGATAGCAACGAAAACTGAAACAGAGCTAGGAAAAGCTAGTATACATGTAAACAACAGCAAGCGATCAAAGAAATCAACCAAACAGTACCCCCACAAGCAAAAACACAAAAAGTGACAGAAATGTAGCACAAGGCATCGGAAGTAGGCTTACCTGAAAACAGTTGAGCTGAATGGGCCGGCTGCTCCTAGATGTGATGTGGAATGTCAGAGCTGCAAGTTTGATGTGAAGAATGAGCTCTATAGTGTCTGGTTGATGAGTTTTGATAACATCGAGGTTGTGACGTGCATGCCACAAATCTAGGGGAAGCGACACTTGGTGGGAGGTTTCTGACTTGCTCCTTGCATGTAACCTCCAACTACTAAACAAAGATCCCTGAGACAAGGGACACCTTTGCATGCTACTTTAGGACAAGCAGCCTATGCATGTAAGTTTGCTTTTCTCGGTCCTGAAGGGAACCTGTCAACTCAGATACACATGTAAGAGGTTGTTCGATTGCTTGAAGGAAATGTGCATTTCTGGTTGGGAGCTGGGTTGACTTCCTAGGAGATTTGCACAATTTCTGGGCAAAGCAACTGAATGCTGCCCAGATTTTCACAAATTCTGGGCTGAGTAGCCTTGCTGGGGAAATTTGTGCAAATCCTGCTGGGATTTTTAGTAGGCAGGATTGCACAATCTTGGAGCCTAGCAGGCTGCGAGAGAGGATTACGCAATTTCTGGAGGGAAGGTTGTTTGCCCTCCAGAAATGAACAATTTTCAATGGGAATTTGCTCAGCCTGCAGCTCGACCAAGTTTGGGTGAACAATTTGTGAGGGGAATGGATCAAGCTGTGATCGACAGGATGCCTTTGTGCAAGAAAGACATTGAAGCTTGTGAACTTTGATGAAGTAAGGCAAGCTTCTATGAGGGTTAGAAGGGAGGCTCCAAAATGAGGCTAAGGAAAAATTTTGGAGGGTGGTTGTAACCACTACAACACTTGGTGACACACTGGTAGAACTCTAGCTCTCTGAATGGACCTTGTTCGTGAAAGTGAAGTCTAACACCTCCAGAAGTATTGTTTGCTTCTTAGCTCATCTTGGTTTAACACTAACTTTATTGAAAGATGTAGTATCTATCAAACCCTTGGTCAATTGACACACATTCCAAGCCAAGGCAACTCAGTTGTTTTGATTGGGGTTGAGGGGTATATAGGTGCACAAGCAGTATAGTTGTCAGTGTCTTATTTTCATCTCTGGTGTTGCTCCACTGCGAGCAGGCCTGGACAGTACCTCGGTGGAGTCACATAGGAACACAAGCATGGCTTCGCTACCAGCTAGCCTGGTAAGTAACCCGGCGAAGTTACTTGAATCACCTCCCTTCACAAGAATCCTTTCTCTTCTTTTGCCTTATTCATTTTTCATTTGAATTTTGGAATTTTCATTTTTTTGATTTTTCATTGAGTATAGCACTTATTCATTTCAGAGGCAGAAGAGGGATCCCGACTTATTGAGAGTAGAAGAGGTTGTTCCAGCAGAGAAGTAGTTTATTGTATCTCTGACGTGCCTATTAAGGTTTTCCCCCTCACCTTACTCTACTTGACTAAGCTGACAAGGGTTAACCCAAAAACAACTGACTAGAGAAGGTGACACTAGTTAGCACGCAAGCATTGTGTTATCACCAAGGTTCACTTTGAACAATACATATTTTATTTTGACATATCATGGACTAAAAGTAACAAGCTCATCATACAGAGGAAAGATGACAGATAACCAATTAGTGATAGTTGTATAAGCCCTCTTGTACTTTACCCAGCTCGCTTCAAGAGTCATGCATGGTTTCATGCAAGACTACCTACGAATGAAACAAATGAGCTAACAAATATCAAAGAAAAGAAAAAGTAGAAGCAAAAGTGAAAGAAAAGAAAGTAAGCAAACAAGCAAGCAGACAAACAACCAATCAAAGCATATAAGCAGACAAGCATGTAAGCAAACAACTGAAAGCAAACACTACTTCTACTCCTAAACTAACAGTGCATGGGCCTGATCATGTGAAGTGATACTTCCAATGCAGCCATCGGTGCATTGGTAGACCCATGTTGGTGAAGGCTTGATCTGCGAGCAACCCTATTGTATGAACCAACAAACAAGAAATATATAATAATGAAGACAACCACACTTCGTGTTTCAAAGTGCCCACGGGAAATAAGTGAGTGCGTGTGCATGACAAATAGACCGTGGACTTATCATGGTGCTAGGTGACGCTACGTGCAACTTTGAACCACAAGCACATTCTTGATTGTGACATGCAAGCAAACAAAAGAAACAAAGATAACTTGCGTCACGAATGGGCGCTTGCAATGTAAGACTCCTCTAATGCATGAGCAATGGGATCGTGTAGTCTGAGTGGAGGAAGTGTAATTTGTGAGTGAGATGGATCTTCAATGCATATAGATGAGTGATGAGGAGCCTTGGGTGATTGAACAATTTCATGATCGGAAGTGACACTAACCCTAAGAGAGCAAGGACCTGACATAACCATCAGCTCAAGCTGAAGTGCCTCGACAGTCTTGGGTGTCTCGACTTAATCATCAAGTAGATCATCATAAACTGATGGCTTTGAAAGATCAAATAAGATAGATTCATGATTGTGATAAAAAATCGAAGCAAATGGATCACGACCGCCATGATCAGAAAAATCAATAAATTGTTCGACATCCTCATGATCAGACAAATCAAACAGAGGGGTAGATGAAAAGTGAACAAACTCATCCTCTGTGCTTCCGGAAAGGAAAGATGAACGATCAAGATAATTTTCAACAAATAACTTATCCTCTCTGTTGTCAAATGATGGACTAACATCCGGTGATTCCTATGAGTGATCAATAATTGGTGCACATAGGTGCAGACACACATGCAAAATCATGGGTGGCAGGCTCACTAAAGGGTTTAGGAAAGAATAGAGGAGGCTTGGATGGAAGGGAGTCATCCTTCGCAAAGTGTTGACGTTCAAGATCCCACTCATACTCTTCATGAATGACAACGCATGTTGGTTGTGCAACACCAGCTCCGTCAATGGGTTGTTCCTTCTTCACAACAAGTGAAGAGTTCAGAATGGACAAAAAAATGACAACATCATCTAGAGGAACACCCAAATGTGAAGAAGGAGGTTGAAGAAAAGAATACATATGGGAGCTCGAAGGACTCACAACCAAATCTACGTGAAAATTGAGTGAAGTGATGTTGGGAAAATGTGAAGGATGAACATGTGTGTGAGCATGATCCTCAACATCACTGGGTAGTGGTGGAGTTGTTGAATGACAGGGAGGCAGACAGTCAATAGAGACAGTGACCACATCCACATAAGATTGCGTAGCTCCATCAATGGAGAATTTTGAGCGAGGATTGATTTCAAACTCTCTCTTGGGATGGGAATATTTCTTAAGGAAATACTAGAATCAGTCCTAGAGATAAGAAAATTTCATCTGGCTCTTCGGAGCTTGAAATTGCAAGTCATGGAAGCGCTGGAAAAAAATCAATAATTGATTCATGCAAAGTCCTCCGTTGCTATAATAGTTTCCGGTCAAGATGGTCTGGATCAAAATGATATAATGTGTCTTCAATAAGATCACAGAAGTGCTCGAAAGAGTGCACGGTGTCAGTCAGTAGTCTAAGCACCCAACAAAATGGAGATTTGTGAAGTGTGTATGCAAGCAGTAAACCAACCTGTTTGTCAGAAAACTCATCTTTCTCATGAATCATGGAAATAAAGTTGTGTAAGTGCTCAGGTTATGCCACTTTTCCTTCACCATCATACGTGAAACTGGACAAGAGATTGAAAAGCTTCCCCGAGATGGAGATATCTTCACAATTCGAAAAACACCGTAGGGGAAGAAGAGTGCAAGACTCCATGAAAGATATGTAAAGGTTCAAAACTAGATGAGAGGACACAAATTTTCATCAAGCCCTCCTTCTAGTGCCATAAATGTTGACGGTGCTGGACCCACCAACATGTGAAGGGGATCTCCTAGGTAAGAAGTCCCAATTAGACCTCAGACCGTTTATTCGAAAAACACCGCAGGGGAAGAAGAGTGCAAGACTCCATGAAAGATATGTAGAGGTTCAAAATCAGATGAGAGGACACAAATTTTCATCAAGCCCTCCTTCTAGTGCCATAAATGTTGACGGTGTTGGACCCACCAACATGTCAAGGGGATCTCCTAGGTAAAAAGTCCTAATTAGACCTCAGACCATTTGGTGTAGGAGTCCTAGCAGTGGGTCGTAAGGTAATTCCCTGACCTTGATGTGGCACAGAGGCAAGTAAAATAACTCTGTCAGTAGCAAGGGTGTGACTGCTGCAGTGAGTCAAGGAAGGTGTATGAGAGGTTCTAAGACATAAGGGGGGAGATAAGGGTGAAGGTGAGTTCCAGGTTGAAAGGGATTAGTCCCAACTCGACTAGGAACACACAACACAAAAGGACATACAAAGCTTTCGGTGGAGCAGTCCACTTAGATGTGGTAGTCACAACATACAAGGTAATATAACATGTACAACACTCACAGATCAGTCTGAATGAGTGCAACGGTTGTTACATCAAGGTTCATGTGAAAGGTTTGTCTAGTGTCTAGTAGAGAAGTTGACACTGACAGTGACTGTATTAACAACATATACAACAAATTTTCAACAAGATTCATATAATTGCATGTGAATGAGTTCATACACAAATACGTAAGTTAAACAACATATATCATTAAGGAAACTGGAGCAGTCTAACTATAATAACAACATATGCATGAAAATGTGTTGGCTCCTATTATATAAAGTGTAAGTTCCAATCATACAATACATCCATGTAAACTTGCTAGCCCCATCAGTAAAATGTTATAGCCACATCTGCCTACTCCTCCAAAGAAATTTACTAGCTTCGTGCAGTGGAGAAGTGAAGGCGCGTTATAATACTGTCCAAGCTTTCTTCAAGGTAGTCTTAATAGAAGCTTGGTTGACCAAAAGCCTGTACAATGAGTTATGAGGGGCTATTTATTGCAAAGGGTGGGGTGACCCTTTACATTCCCCTTTGTGACAGTTCAACTACCCTCATGACTCTTCTCCTACTCTATGACTGTTACATCCAACTATTGACGCTTGACTTACACTTGACATGACTCAACATTACAATGCACGTGTACTCATGTGAGACAACATGGCTTGAGCAAGCCTTGCAAGACATCACTGACGCTCCATCCACTGTGATGAGACCAACTATTTTGAGAGGGTTGTGATGGTGAAGGCAGTGAGCTGATGCCAAGCTTGGTCATCTGTGATGGTGTGCATGAACCTTATGGTGACATCTTGCTGAAGAAAACTCTTGCCTCCATTGCAACCAGTGCATTGGTTTGGCTCCTTCATCCAACTCGTCTACTAACATTTGCATGGCCTTCCTCGGTGTGGCTGAACTGGCAACACACTGATGCATAGTGTCCATGCTAATCTCAAGTGTGTTTTGGTGGTCATGCGCATGAACTTTCTAAAGTACATGTTCAACTTCAATTGGACTTGCTTCCTATCTTCGCCTTGGTGAGTGTGTTGAATGGGTTGGATTGCATGTGTGCACACAATGACATACATGTTTTTGAATCCCTTGCATACGTTACACAACACTTCCCACCATGTCTTCTCTGTGTCAGCTGTTGGGATGGATATTTAACTTGTACGGGCATAGTTTTATCCGTGAGTGCACGTTGCGCCCAATGTTGTTCCTGATCCTGCTGCAACTCATTCATCTGTCTGTGCAACTTCATGTTCTTCCTTGAGTTTCTACTTTGGCACATGTAACTCCTTCTTCATTCCATTCTTTGTCTTCGAGTGATCTTCATGTCGCGTCGTCACCTCATAGCTTGAGTCTCAAAATTTTCTTTCATTATTAGTGTATCTGCTTGATCTTGCAACTTTGTTCCGCATCTGCGTTGTCAACAACCTTTCTTTTTCATTCGTTTCATTCATTATATTTCCTTCAGTTGTTGTTCATGATGCTTCTCACTGTGATGTTGTTGCTTGATGTCCTTGTCTACGAAAAACTTGATGTCTTCATGAGTAGGCAATCTCATAGACACTTGATTGACTGCATCTCCAGTTGTGCTCTGAATGGTGTCTTCGACTCTTCTATCTTGGAAACCATTGTACTTGCACTACTGAGAGGCATATGAGCACCTGCAATACCTGGGGACATGGAAACACTCATGGCAAGCAATTTTTCAGTAAAAAACCAAAATGAACTTTGAGAACACACTTGCAACATACCTGTGTGACTGATCATGAAGGTTGCGTAATTTTGGTCGAGAGGTCGGGAGACCGACTGCCAAGACTGCAAAAGACATGATCTAGGCTACTGGGAGACTGACTGACTGCTAGAACTGCACAATGCACTGTCCAATATAGTTGTTGACTGTTGGGATTGCATTCACAATTCCAACTAGGAAGGAATGTCGGCCTAGGAACAGGTTTGCGCAATTTCTTGGGCCAAGAAGCCATTTTCCTCCAAAAATGTGAAAAAAAGTCCTCGAGGCCAGTGCTGGGTAGGAATGCACAAATCTGAAGAGGAAGGTGAGCCTTCCTTCCCTAGATTGCACAATTAAACCTTAGTGAAGGCAGAGTCTTGGCCAAGGTTGGCCCGACTCGCCGATGAGCAAATGAAAGAAACTAAGATAGTAAATACATGGCAACACTAAGTGATAGTATAAGTGATTGATAGTGCATGCAAAAATTGAATGAAATATTGACCAAACAGATCAACATGCATGTGGATGAGGCAGTTCATTAGTTGGGCGAACGTCCGTGCAAAATAGTTTCATGCATGCGATAGCAATGAGATAGCAACACAAACTGAAACAGAGCTACGAAAAGCTACTATACATGTAAACAAAAACAAGTGCTCAAAGAAATCAAGCAAACAATACTCCCACAAGCGAAAGCACAAAAAGAGATAGAAATGCAGCACAAGGCATGGGAATCGGGCTTACCCCAAAACAGTTGAGCTGAATGTGCTGACTGCTCCTAGATGTGATGTTGGATGTCAGAGCTACAAGGTTGATGTGACAAATGAGCTTTGCAATGTCCGGTTAATGAATTTTTAAAACATTGAGGTTGTGATGCGCATGCCACAAATCTAGGGGAAGCGACACTTAGTGGGAGGTTTTTGAATTACTCCTTGCATGTAACCTCCAACTACTAAGCATAGATCCTTGAGACAAGGGATGCCTTTGCATGTTGCGATAGGAGAAGGAGCCCATGCATGCAAGTATGTTTTTCTCGGTCCTGGAGGGAACCAGTTAACTTAGCTACACATGCAAGAGGTTATTCGACTGCTTGAAGGAAATGCACATTTCTAGCTGGGAGTTGGGCTGACTGCCCAGGAAATTTGCGCAATTTCTAGGAAAAGTAGTTGACTGCTACCCAAATTTGTGCAAATTCTAGGCTAAGTAGCCTTGCTGGGGAAATTTGTGCAAATCCTGCTAGGAGTGTTGGTAGGCAGGATTACTTAATCCTAGAGCCCAGCAAGCTACCAAAGAGGATTGTGAAATTTCTGGAGGGAAAGTTGGTTTCCCTCCAAAAACGCGTAATTTTTAAGGGGAAGTTGTTGAGCCTGTAGCTAGACCAAGTTTGAGTGGAAAACCTGTGAGGGGAATGGATCAAGTTGTGACCAACAGGCTGCCTTTGTGCAAGAAAGACACTGAAGCTTGGGAACTTGACGAAGCAAGGAAAGATGCTGAGAAGGTTGGAAGGGAGGCTACAAAACGAGGTGAAGGAAAAATTTTGGAGGGTGGTTGTAGCTGCTACAACACAACCATAGACATATAAGATAGCTTAACAATCTTAAAAATGAAAATGAGCCTCGGGGATTCATTCATGAAACTATAGGGTCATGCATTAGTCATAAGCACAAGTGAGCATGTCAGAATCCATGATCCAAATATCAATAAGAAATTATAGTTATCTATGTATGTTAAGATGCTTAACAATTGAAGTAGGGACTTCTACTCTCCACCCAACTGTAGGCTAGTGACATTGCGACTTTCTTGTAGCTAACCATCCTTGAGCCAAATCAAAAGTCTGAGGGGATACTTGTTCAGGGAAAATCCAAACCAAAGCTTGGTAAACACTCAGAGATGGAGTCCATTGTTTATGTGTTTTATCAACTACTCTCTCATGGTAAGAACCATAGTGACTCACTCACTTTGTGAATCTCATTCACAGGGATTCACCCAAGGTCCAACTGGGGTATTGGCAAATCCAAGAGATTGAGTCCATTATCTAGGTGGTTTATTAACTAACTTTTCTAACAAGCACCATATGGGTTTGCAGTCCACTATCCAAGTGGTTTATCAACTATTCAGCAAGCACCACAGTGACTCAAATTTCCATGTCTAGGTGGTTTATCGGATATATAATAAGTACCACAATTATTTATTCATCCACATATCCTCCCACTCACCATATAGTCTTAGATTACCTATATAGTGTCATTCAACAAATCCATAAGGAGCACTATCCAATTTTACAGTAGTTCAAATCAAACACAAGGCTCAACAATCGACTCCACAATTACTTAACATTCTACTTTCATACTCCACAACTCTGTGCAATCCATAATCAACATTGATTTTCACTTTCTTCCAATGATATGGAGAAGTTGCACATAAGAAACAGAAAGAGAGAGTTTCCTTAGCTTGTTATTTATCCTCTTTCCATGCACACTTTCTCTTTGATTTGTCTATCTCTTTGTTCATCTTTCTAATGTCTTGTTTTTTCCCTCTTTCAAATTTTTTACTACTTTATCTATTTGGCTATCTCCTATGTTTCCTAAAGAGTCATCATCTGTTCCCACCCTCCTCTACTATTCTGAGAGGTTTCTCTCTTCCTAGCCTCTCATGTGCAATTTGAGGGGTTTCTTGGCTTGTCTCGATTTTCAAGGGTGAGTAGGTGCTTCATTTTCTCCTCACAGCCGCAATCACATCTCTTCAATTTTTGTTAAACAATGGTGCAGTTGGTTGGCTTGCAACTGAATTTAGAATTTAATTCAAGTTTATCCATGACTTTTCAAGGCACACAATATGGTTCTCCCTCATAAAATGGATCTATGGCATCCCTTCCTTTAGGCCAACATTAAAATTTAAAATTTAGTGTTTAGCATTCACAAGATTTTTCCTCATCCAGTCATCGATTCCACATTGGCTTTCATAGTTATAATGAAACTTACAAAAATAGTGGTAAAACAAGGCCTAATACATATTGTCTTACAAAATGAAAATTCACAAAACACTATCAGCATAAAATATATCCTAGGAAAACCCTTCGGGAGAAAACTCAACTAGAAGGTGAGATTGTTATGCTCCCTTTCTTTGATTGGAAAATGGATGTAAGTATAAAGAAGTGAGGCATGTGGCTTACAAACTACTACAATTCATAAATCCTCTATTTTTTCTCTCTTGCTATCCCTCTTGGCTAATGTAATCACTTATGGAACAAAACACAATATGGTAGAATGGGACCCCTTTTCTTCCTATTGGTCTAATTATAACATAGCTCAATAGACCCATATTTGTTAAATTTGACTCATTTAACTCTAAAATAGAGTTACAACATGAATCCTTATAGAGTATTCTTCTCCATGAGCGTGTGACTAATCCATTTTCCATGAATAATGGGGGCTGATATGGCATCCTATCAAATTATGGTCGTTAAAAATAGGAGGGTCAACTTTTGAATTGCATATTTTTTTCATACATACTCTGATTGAGGTGATTCTTATACCATTGGAAAGGTCTTAGTGTGTATAATAACACAAAATGGTGTGGCAATTTAGTGAAAATGTTTTAGCCCCAAAAAAAATTTGTTCGATTCCTCAAATTTCTCTTGAAAGGTTTTAAACCCCAATTTTCCAAACTAGTTCATGCTAGTAAAAATGGTCATGTGAACCTATTTCTTCACTTTTCCCACTTTGAAAGAATCGATATGGATTGAAAAAAACATAATGATCAAATCTATATATCACACCTCCGCATTTGGGAGCCTTTTGGTCCGCAAAAGCTTTTACTAAATGAGGTGAGGAAACGTTTTCTCCACCTTCTTTGAGTTGTACCATTTAGCCTTTCCTAGAAGTTTTTCTTTCAATCCAATATGCCAAAGGTCATTCTACTTGTCTCTTGTAGTTTTGGATCTCTTTTTCAAAAATGTGTCTTTTGACAACTCTACCTGAGCATATCTTGGCAAATCCTCTATAAAATGAATGACTTGTTCCTCTTCCTGGTCTAACATGGAAGGCTTGTTGAGCTTCAAATTCTCTACATTCACCACTGAGTAAATATGCATGTACGATGGTGTACTGAGTATGTAAATGTTATCTCCAACCTAATCTAGTATATCAAAGTGACAATATCACAAAGCCTTGGTTTTCTTTCCAAGATCCTTGGTCGTTTTAACATGTATTTTTATATGGAAGAAAATAAAGGCTTCATGGTATGGTCCCTTTGAGATACTGGAAAAGGTTGGAGATAATGCCTATAGACTTAGTCTCTTACATACATGTTCATTCACACGGTTGTGAATGTGGATATTCTAAAACCCTACAAGTCTTCCATACTAGATTAGGAAGAGGAAGAAGTCCTACCTTTTGTAGAGGAATTGACACTAGATGCTTAGATAGAGTTGATAAATGTTGTAGTTTTGTTGAAGAAGTTCAAAACTATTTCCTGTGATCAATTTAGAATTCTTTCCTCAATTCTTTTTCACTCCCTTTGTAAAAAAATAAAAATAAAAAAATAAAAAACTAAAATAAAATAAAATACTCCAATTAATTTTAATTGTAGATATGGATATAACTAATCATTGTGCAAACTTTGCTACTCATCATCTTTCTCAATACCTTCGTTTTTCATTTTTATCTTTATCTTTTTCATTTCTAGATCTCTTTTGACTTCTATTTTCTTTCATTTTCACTTGTCAATTTTCATTTAAAACTAACATTTGCACCACATGTTGCAAAGGAAACGCCATAAGGCAATAGCATAAGAAATAATAGCATAGAAGAAAAAAGTCCAAATTTGAGGAATGAAATAATTCAATTCAAATCTGGCAATAAAGAGGAGGCAGCAGTGACATAAGAATTGACTTGGATCGAAAAATGCAATGAAGCGTTGAAAAGCTAAAACAACAACCAAGTTTGAAGAAGTAGGCACAACTCGATTCGATATTTTTTATTTTGTGGGATGTTGCAAAAATGACTATTTATTACATTTTTAGTTCTCATTTTTGGATTCATTATAGAGTCCATAGTTATGTGGCCAATGTATATTTTCTCTGAACAAGATGTCTACAATGCTCCTGATCCGATTCTAAAGAAGAGATGTTGGGAATTGCTGGAAGCGTTTCAATCCATTTGGAGGAAGAAAAGTGGTTGTTGATAGAGATTTCAATGCAAATCTTATACATTCAGAAAAAAACACAGGCTTAGGATTCAATTTGGCCAACCTAGAGTTTGTGGACTTCGTTTCAACTAGCTATCTTTGGCATCCAACTCCTACGAGGGATCGCTTCACTTGGACTGATTGAAAGGTGGAAAGGAATCATAATACAAAAGGGACTAAGAGATTTCTTGCAAATTCCCAGTGGTTTCCAGGTAACTTTTGTTTTGAATCCTAATCCCCAAGAATTCCAAATCTAAACATAGACTGGTATTAGGAAATTTGGATACATCTAGCTTGCAAATTTTTGCCTTTGATATTTGTAAACATTTAGATATCTCATCCTAACTTCAAAGACATAATAGAGGAATGGTGGAATAAACATATTCAGTTTGGATAAAAAGAATTTTTGTCATGGCCCAAAGACTTAAACTTTTGAAGGACAAAATGAGTCATTGAAATAGAGAAGCTTCTGGTGGCATTTTTAAGAGTAAATAAGCCATAGGAAAAAATATGGATGAATTGAAAACAGTCATCCGGGTTAAGGATTGTCAAAGGACCTTCTCAAAGGCTTGAATCTGAGGACCCTAACAAAGTTCAGAGAATTCTCTCAAAATATAAATATAGGGAAACCCTAGTTGAAGAAAGGTGACAAGAACACTCAATTTTTTCATAATGCGATTATCCAATATTATTATAAATTTTCTTGTA
>APFE030392491.1:77073-93127 GCA_000404065.3 Pinus taeda | reverse complement strand
AATATATTACTTATAAAATTAAATCTAAATTAAGAAGAAAAAAACCACAAACTCCATTGCCAACTAATTCTATATAAATTATTAAAAGCAGAAACCAGCTTTATAAGATGATTGTAGAGACTATCGATATGATAGAACATAGAATGTGAATTATTTGAATTTAACAAGAATATTATTTTCCTACTTGTTGATAAATTAGAATATGTTTAAACAGTTTACAAAATATCTATTATAAAGCAAAATATGAATTACTTGAAAGGATATCAGTAGATACTTAGAAAGGATCCAATCACAGTAGTTTTTATGCAAGCTTAATTATACAATTGGAAAAAATCTTTAACACAGATTTATGAATCAATTTTAAATTAATCTAATTTAACAGTTTGCCAAAAATGGCCTAACACATCAGGATGCTTGTAATCATGGCAGTGGCATACCTTTTGACTGTCTGCCAAAATAGAATTGATGTTCTGAACGTAAATGCCATGGTTGTACTCGCCCTTTGGGAAAAGGGGTTCCACTTGATAGTACCAAAGCCAACCTGGTTCTTCTTGATTATGTGCTCTGCATAATCATTGTGCCACTTCTCCACTTTCTGCACCCACTACCTCACGGCCTTGTTAATCACGGTGCCTTTCCCTAGATGATTATGTTGGATCTCTGTGTATAGATACTCCACAACTTTCTCTGTAATGCTTGGACAGTATTGTGATTCTGGCATGGAGCGTTGGGCTTCATTGGGGAATCATCCATTTCCCGTGGTCATGTTATTTACCCATTGCGCACCGATTGGCACCTAACTGGTTGGTGGATGGTTTTTCATCCTTTCTAGATTAAAATGTAATAGTTTCGAATAAGAAATCATTGAGTTAATATCTAAAAATTACTATATGAATATGGCCAATGTATCTAGAAATTATAGTAGAAAATCTATGAGGAGGTTATCCACAGGGCATTGTATTGTGCAAAGTCTGCAATAAGACGTTCAAGTTATGATCCAATCAAATAGTAAAAAATAAAAATAAAAATAAAAATCCCTAATACTATTGAAAAATAATTTTTTTTTTTCAAAATTTAACATTATAATCTGTTTGAATTTGTAGCGCATAAGATTCTGCTACAATAGAAAGGCACCCAAATCAGCCACAAGTGTGCACAATGCTTTTAAAGGCTATCCAAATTATATGCTCAAAAAATTTCCCTAATCATGGTAATACCTTCCCATTGGTACTTTTTCTAGGATACAAATAATAGGACTTTATGGGCATTCCCATTCCCTATAAGGCCTAGATATATTTGCTTATTTATGGCTCTGAAATTTTCCAATATCCAAATAAGATCTCAGACTCCATTGGATCTTCTAGGATTTTAGATTAAGCTAAAGATATATATTCTGAATTCAAGATAAACATCAGGCATCCATAAACATACTATTAGCAAAATGCAGTCAAAGCATTAAGCATTTCACAAAACATTGTCCCCATGAATTTCAATTAATTTTTCTTAATCATGGTAAACATATTCTTCACTCTACAATAATTTCTACATGAAACTGAATAGCAAAAATCTTAAAGCCACTCAAAACAGAACTTAGTAATTAATGCTAGAATCTATAAACATGTACTGCAGAAAATATAGGACAAAAACACAGTAAATTGACTATCAAAACATGTTACTGCTACTTCTGCAAAGAAAAATCCACTAAAAGGAAAACAATAAACTACTAATTGTTGTATTGAAAACTGAATTTACAGATCCATATGCTAGCCTTTCTCTTATAGAACTGAGAAGGGTATGATTAGAGTTTTCAAAAATAAACCTATCGCATACATCTCACGATCCACATGAGACTAGTTGAATTGCTCCAAGCAAGAAACTAAGATTCCCTTGAGATCTGCACTCTGGCTAACAGATAATCCAAAATTAGGAAAGTTGCTATACATAAAACTGAGACTTTATCTAAACTTAGAAAAACACCCTATCTTCAAAACTGGAAATTGAGGAACTTGATCTTATCCTATCCTATCTATAGCAAGCACATGCATGTTTGCACACACCCTCATTGTTAGAAGCCTAAAATTAGTGGTGTAACCTCTAGCCTTCTTTGATGTTGCACTCTCATCTACAAAACATACAACTTGTAAGTAAAATCTGTTTGAATCTACTACGTGTAAGATTCTAATGCAATAGAAAGGCACCCAAATCAGCCACAATTGTGCACAATGCTGTGGAAGGCTATCCAACGTATATTCTCAAAAAAATTTCGTAATCATGGTAATAACTTCGCACTGGTACCTTTTTTGGGATACAAATAAGAGAACTTTATGGGCATTCCCATTCCATGTAAGGCTTGGATATATTTGCTTATTTATGGCTCTCAAATTTGCCAATATTATAATTAAACTTCAATGGCTTTGTCATAAGCTTTCCAGTCTGAAATCAATGATCCAAATAAGATCTCATACTCCATTCAATCGTCCAAGATTTTAGATTAAGTTGAAGATCTATTTAGACTATATCAAACTATTGATCTCTTAAGAAGGTTTAAAATTTGAGGTCGGGGTATTGTTGATGGAATGGTTGCAACATAAAAAAAAGAAAAAAGTCCCTATCCTAAGAAATGTACACTGAAATAAAGACCATATTCGCCATGAGAGTGTTAAAATGCTTTGAGATAACTTTAAAACAAACTTATCCCCAAATAAAAACCTACGAATTGCATGTGTTAAAAGGATTTTATACAGAAAAGAAATCAATTCATAATCCAAAAGCCAATTAACTTGTATTTCCTTGTTTGGTGTACATTTGAAACAAACCTATTTGATTCAATGATCAAATCTATGAATATCTTTTACATACATGTGACATTGAAATTGCATGCTCAAAAGATTTCCCTAATCATGGTAATACCTTCCCATTGATACTTTTTCTAGAATACAAATAAGAGGACTTTATGGGCATTCCCATTCCCTGTAAGGCCTAGATATATTTTCTTATTTATGGCTTTGAAATTTGCCAATATTATACTTAAACTTCAATGGCTTTGTCATAAGCTTTCTAGTCTGAAATCAATGATCCAAATAAGATCTCAGACTCCATTGGATCGTCTAGGATTTTAGATTAAGTTGAAGATCTATATTCTGAATTCAGGATAAACATCAAGCATCCATAAGATACTTTTAGTAAAATGCAGTCAAAGAGGGGTACTACACAATATGTAGGATCCTAAAACCAATACTACCAATATGGGGGTGCACGCCTAATCTATCTACCCTAGAATTACATGTTGTACTGTATTAATAGATCTTGTAATGAGAGTATTTATTACTTAATGATTCAAAAGTAGAGCTGGAGATGGTAAACCGTATTAAGAATTTCACAAAAAAATTGTGCCCATGAATTTCAATTAATTTTTCTTAACCATGGTAAACAGATTCTGCACTCTACAATAATTTCTACAGGAAACTAAAGGGAAAAAAAGTAAAGCCACTCAAAATAGAACTCAGTAATTAATGCTAGAATCTATAAACATGCATTGTAGAAAATATATGACATAAACAAAATAAATTGACTATCAAAACCTATTACTGCTACTTCTGTAAAGAAAAATCCACTACAAGGCAAACAACAAACCATTAACTATAGTACTAAAAACTGAATTTACAGATCCATATGCTAGCCTTTCTCTTATAGAACTGAGAAGGGCATGATTAGAGTTTTCAAAAATAAACCTATCACATGCATCTCAAGATCCACATGAGACTAGCTGAATTGCCCTAAGGAAGAAACTCAGTTTCCCTTGAGATCTGCACTTTGGCTAACAGATAATCCAAAATTAGGAAAACTGAGACTTTATCTAAACTTAGAAAAACACCTTATCTTCAAAACTTGAAATTGAGGAACCTGATCTTATCCTATCCTATCTATAGCAAGCATATGCATGTTTGCACACACCCTCATTACTCGAAGCCTAAAATTAGTGATGTAACCTCTAGCCTTCTTTGATGTTTCGCCCTCATCTACAGATCACCATACAGCTTGGAAGTAAAATCTATTTGAATCTACTACATGTAAGATTTTGATGCAACAGAAAGGCACCCAAATCAGCCACAACTGTGCATAATGTAGTGGAAGGCTATCCAAAGTATATGCTCAAAACATTTCCCTAATCATGGTAATACCTACCCACTGGTACTTTTTCTGGGATACAAATAAGAGGACTTGATGGGCATTCCCATTCCCTGTAAGGCTTGGATATATTTGCTTATTTATGGCTCTCAAATTTGCCAATGCTATACTTAAACTTCAATGGCTTTGCCATAAGCTTTCTAGTCTGAAATCAATGATCCAAATAAGATCTCATACTCCACTAGATCGTCCAAGATTTTAGATTAAGCTGAAGATTTATTTAGACTATATCATACTAATCAAACTATTAATCTCTTAAGAAAGTTTAAAATTTGAGATCTAGGCATTGTTGATGTAATGATTGCAAGATACAAAAAAGAAAAAAGTCCCTATCCTTAGAAATTTACACTGAAATAAAGACCCTATTCACCATGACAGTGTTAAAATTCTTTGAGATAACTTTAAAACAAACTTATCCCCAATTAAAAGCCTACCAATTGCATGTGTTAAAAGGAATTTTATACAGAAAATAAAATCAATTCATAATCCAAAAGCCAATTAACTTGTATTTCCTTGTTTGATGTACATTTGAAACAAACCTGTTTGATTCAGTGATCACATCTGTGAATATCTTTTACATACATGTGACATTGAAATTACATGCTAAAAAAGATTCCCTAATCATGGAAATACCTTCCCACTGGTACTTTTTCTGGGATACAAATAAGAGGGCTTTATGGGCATTCCCATTCCCTGTAAGGCCTAGATATGTTTGCTTATTTATGTCTTTGAAATCTGCCAATATTATACTTAAACTTCAATGGATTTGTCATAAGTTTTCTAGTCTGAAATCAATGATCCAAATAAAATCTCAGACTCCATTGGATCGTCCAGGATTTTAGATTAAGTTGAAGATCTATATTCTGACTTTAGGATAAACATTAGGCATCCATAAACATACTTTTAGCAAAATGCAGTCGAAATATTAAGCATTTCACAAAACATTGTCCCCATGAATTTCAGTTAATTTTTCTTAACCATGGTAAACAGATTCTGCACTCTACAATAATTTCTACAGAAAACTAAAGAGAAAAAAACTTAAAGCCACTTAATAAAAAAACTTAAAGCCACTTAAAACAGAATTCAGTAATTAATGCTAGAATCTATAAACACACGCTGTAGAAAATATATGACAGAAACACAGTAAATTGACTATCAAAACATATTACTACTACTTCTGCAAAGAAAATTCCACTACAAGGCAAATAACAAACTGCTAACTGTTGTACTGAAAACTAAATTTACAGATTCATATGCTAGTGTTTCTCTTATAAAATTGAGAAGGGCATGATTAGAGTTTTCAAACATAAACCTATTGTATACATATCAAGATCCACATGAGACTAGCTGAATTGCTCCAATGAAGAAACTCAGATTCCCTTGAGACCTGCACTCTGGCTTACAGATAATCCAAAATTATGAAAACTGCTATACATAAAACTAAGACTTTATCTAAACTTAGAAAAACACCTTATTTTCAAAACTAGAAATTAAGGAACCTGATCTTATCCTATCCTATCTATAGCAAACACATGCATGTTTGCACGTACCCTCATTGTTGGAAGCCTAAAATTAGTGATGTAACCTCTAGCCTTCTTTGATGTTGCGCCCTCATCTATAGATCACCATATAGCTTGGAAGTAAAATATGTTTGAATCTGTTGTGTGTAAGATTCTGATGCAACAGAAAGGCACCAAAATCAACCACAAGTGTGCACAATGTTGTGGAAGGCTATCCAAAGTATATGCTCAAAAAATTTCCCTAATCATGGTAATACTTTCCCACTGGTACTTTTTCTGGGATACAAATAAGAGAACTTTATGGGCATTCTCATTCCCTGTAATGCCTGGATATATTTTCTTATTTATGGCTTTGAAATTTTCTGATATTATACTTAAACTTCAATGGCTTTGTCATAAGCTTTCCAGTCTGAAACTAATGATCCAAGTAAGATCTCATACTCCATTGGATCGTCGAGGATTTTAAATTAAGATGAAGATCTATCTAGACTATATCATACTAATCAAACTATTAATCTCTTAAGAAAGTTTAAAATTTGAGATCTGGGCATTGTTGATGGAATGGTTGCAAGGTAAAAAAAAAAGAAAAAAAGTCACTATCCTAAGAAATTTACACTGAAATAAAGACCCTATTCACCATGAGAGTGTTAAAATGCTTCCAGATAACTTTAAAACAAACTTATCCCCAATTAAAAACCTACTAATTGCATGTGTATAAAGGATTTTATACAGAAAAGAAAATCAAGTCATAATCCAAAAGCCAATTAACTTGTATTTCCTTGTTTGTTGTACATTTGAAACAAACCTTTTTGATTCAGTCATCACATCTGTGAATATCTTTTACATACATGTGACATTGAAATTGCACTATTGTTTGGTTGTTCTGAAACTTTGTTTACCACCAAATAATAAAACCAACGCCACCTGAACAAAAATATACGCAATGAAAGGGGTAGTGTCAATCAGACGAGATGCTCAATCTTACAACATAATTGAATATGAGAAGCATCCTAAGTATACTTCAGTTGTGGAAACTAGAGAAGCTCATCTTTTGACATAAGGCAATTCACCAGTATCAAAACTGAACTAACTTTTAGATAACAAGACTCTTTAAACTATCATCCTGGTTCTCTAGGAGGAAGACCTCAGTTTCTCTTGGAGCTAGTTGTACCGAATTATTTTTTCATAACTTCTGCAGCTTTTTCTTAATCCAAATAATTGGAGTTAGCAAGTCATAAGATATGCCCAAGAAATTGCTCGTAATAAGGGAGGAAAGAGGAGAGACAATACCTGAAAAAGATGCACTCATATAGCGCTCAGTCGTTTTATAGTCATTACCATCCATATAACATCGATCCATCCCAAATATGGCACCCTCCAAGGAGGACTCCGCCTATGCCCACAGAAAAATCAGATTGACAAGGAAAAAATATAATGGTTTTATCAATGCGGTCTGATGTTCTCCTGAATCCCAAGACAGTCAAATGGATTTCAAAATTGGAAAGCAAAGAAATAGCTGACCAAGAACATTCTCACAAAAGCCCACACATTTGGCAAGAACTTGCAAATTAAAGTCGCTGCCCAGCTGGAGCTTTGCACCAACCCAACCACAACACAACATCGTCCTTTGCCTCTACATTGGTGATTCACCCAACAATCTGTAACACATATTATTGTGAGCAGTGAGCTACAAAACAAAGCCAGTATGAGAAGCACCCACAATCACCGCCATTTAGTACAATTTCATAGAAAAATTTCCAGTATCCAAATGGCGTCAATATATATCCGCAGCTGTTGGATCTCTCTCAACCTTCCAATGAGCTTTTTCAAGTTGAAACTCCATAATAGCTACAAAGTTTTCAACTACCCTCTTTTCATTAGTTCTTGCATTCTGAAAGGCATCCTTGCAAGGTCCCCACTATGAGAAGCACATGTAAAGCTGCACGAGGGCAATGCTGATATCTGCTACGTCGCATTTCCCTGGAAGTAGCTCCGAGCAAGAGCAAGTGTGAGATCTTTCGTCACATTTCCCTCGAAGTAGCAGTGGCACCGAACGAGGGCAAGGGCGAGGTCTCCACTCCAAGAAGCACCTAGAAAGCTGAGCGGGGGCAAGGGCGAGACCTGCTGGGTCGAGGGAAAGGGCGAGGTCTCCACTACGAGAAGCACCTAGAAAGCTGAGCGGGGGCAAGGGCGAGACTTGCTGGGTCGCATTCCTATCATTTGTAATTAAATTTCTAACTAATATAATACCGTATTGTCCGGTCCAATCAATTAGATGGCTAAAATTATTTTAATTGTCTAACATTTAATTCAAAGGCTAAAAAATGTACACGTAACCTAATAAGAAAGCTGATTTGAGAGAGGAACGCCTTACAGCGTAAATATTACGCACTCAAAACTTATATTACACATTGTAATTTTAGTTTATTATCAATGTATTCCTATTCCTAATTTAGGAAAAGAGATTAAGAAATATTCTAATAAACTAATTTTTCACTTATAAACATTAATTTCCTATGATATACCAATAATTGAGTTTATTATTAATTTGAATATTGATAAGCCTCCTTGTGAGAAATTTTTATTATACAAGTACTTGATAGCACTCACATGTTCGTGCAATCTAATGTGGCTTGAGTTGATCCTCCATCCATCATTGGATCGATCAATTTCTAAATAAAATAACCTACTAGAATCCAACATGAGAACCGTTGTTCTCTGGAAATGGTTAATTTTTTAGAGCAGTAAATTAACTTACCAGAAGCTAGAATAGAGTAGTAAATTAACTTTTTATTATTAAAATTATTTTATATTTAATACAAAAATGTTAAAAAATGTATTATTATTTTTTTTAAAGAAATATTTAAAATAGTCTGTAATATATATATTAAATGTCTGTAAATTATTTATATAATTTAATATAAGGAAGATTCGTAATGTACTTTTTTTTTATTGAAAAATGTTTATTAAATAAAAAATAATATTTATATAATTAAAAAATAAAAATAAGTATATATATTTAATTAATTTTAATCAAAAGTATTATAAAATTAATTTATTAATTATTTAACTAATTATATTCTTATGTATATATTTTTTGGTCTAGTTTGCTTAGCCATTCCCCAGTGAAATATTGTTTTTAGCAAGTATAGGTTGTCTGGTCAAATATATATGTTAGATGTTCTGCTCTTTCTATTTAACATGCCTCCTCTATTTAACATGCATCCTCGATCTGAATCTTCAATTTATCCTGACGATGAACCACACTGCTAGTTGGATCTGAATCTTCAACTTGTCCTAACCATGAACCACACTACTAGTTGGTTCGAAACACATAGACAAATACATTCAAATGTGATTTACTCCTAAAAATCTTATTAAAAAACTTGATATAGATCACATAGACTTAAATTCAACCATTATAAAACATGTTTCATTGAATCTAGATTGTTATTCTAAACTAATTTTGACTATTAAATAAATATTATTATTGTTGATTAGATAAAGGTAGGTCTTTTTTATCTTATGTGGGACTCTGGAAGAGAGAAGTTTTAATTTTTTAATTTCCAACCAATATAAAGTAAAGTTGATTGAGCATTAGAGCAAAAGGGGTTAACATGAAAAAAATGAACCCCTGGCTTATTTCGTTGGCTTTGACGACCTATTTGCAATATATAATTATATGGGTTATTTTCATTATATTTTAATTTTCACACATTCATCATGCTTTTATGAAATTTTAACCCTTCCTAGTAGGCTCATTTATGTATTCTTATGGAAAAATTGTCTCCAAAGGTGAAGACTTAGCTACTTATCCTATGGCTATGGCTGGCATAATTGGATGAGGATGTTATACCTGTTGGCGGTGAACAATGAATCTCATTTGGAGCCAATGGTTTTCACGTAGAATTGTATGGGCAACCACAAAATAATGATGTCCTAATCTAAAGGTCCCACAGAATTCTTTTGGAAAACACAAAGTCAATATCGATCTGTAATCCAAGATCTTTCTCCATATAACCCTCCAAACAGAACCAGAAACCACCTCTGCACAAATTCCAACAATTCAAACCTCAGTTTCCACAAATAAACCACTGAACCCGAAACCACCTCTGCACAAATTCCAACAATTCCAACCGCAGTTTCGACACATAAACCACTGCAAAACATGTTACTGTCCGTTTGGCAATCATATTCGTGAATCACGACTTAAGTAGTTCCTCTCAAATTTGGCGGGAATACTCCAAAATACAATTCTCCATCGTATGTAGCATCCTCTGAAATGACATGAAATGAAGGCAAGTCAAAAAAGTAGCGCAGATTCAAGGGAGAATTGTTAAATCGCGCGAGTGAGGAAGATATACATAATAAAAAAAAGAAAGAAGTCAAAAAGAAAACCTTGAATTGAGGGAGAAAAACTGAGCGCAGATTCCAAAATTACATTGTGCGTGAGGAGAGTATGAATGACAGAAAAGACGTTGAAATTAAAAAGGAAAGCTTGAATTAAGGGAGAAAAGCTGAGCGCCGATTAGAAAGATATTTTAAATTATTAATACAACTTAGTGCAGTAAATGATACGGAATGAGATGAGATGAATTTTAAGAAAAACTTTATAATTAACCAGCTTGTATGGTTAGGGTTTCTTTGCATGGTAATTTAATTATTGAATTTTGAAATGTATGAATTAATTATTGTATTTGAATAAGAGTTATTTTGTAGATATTTTTATTTATTTTAAGTATTTTTAAATTAGTGTAAAAAACAAATAAGACATACATGAATGGATGAATAAAGTGTTTTTAGTAGCCATAAAACACTCTACTTGGTACTTGAACATTGAAACCAAAATCCTAGAACCATACTTCCAAACAAAGAGATGTTTCTACCAAAAGTGGTAAAAAATATATTGAAATCGAATATTGAAACCAAAATTCTAGAACCATACTTCCAAACCAAAAAATGTTTCTACCAAAAGTGTAAAAAAATATTGTTATCTTGCATTGGAAATCTGCTAACTAAAACTGTTAACATATTGTGATGTACCCATGTAATAACTTACATGTAATAATTTTTTTTACGTAAAACATACACTATTCTAACCATACATGCTTCTCAACCCAATTGTATCAACCTTATTACTTTCTAATGCACATGCATCAAATTGGATATAGCAATGGGTAATGTTATCTTGTCATTTATGTGCGTAAACGTAAATATCTCCTCGGAGGACAGAGTATTATCTGCGGGATTTATTGCTGGCACCGCTAGCTCCTTACACCTGGCTTTGGCATTTACTGTTTTGTTGGCTCTATCACGTGATGGGGTATGATCTACGTACCCTTTGCTTTCGGCCCTCGGGCTCCTCCCCGCATCAATGGTGTGGATGCAAGGAAGCCCATCCGAGGGCGGAGCTGATTCGATATGCATCATCCAGGTTTACTCACATCGTGGGGGTTACTCAAAACACTTGTTCGGCCTTGCCACAGCTCCGTCTTCCTTCCTGGTGCCGAACTCGTTTAGAACTCCTTCTCGTCGATGAATGGTGATTACTCTGGTGCATTGCCGAGCTCCGGATTGATTTGGACCTGTTTTTAACAGTGGTTGTCTTTTGGTAAGGATTTATCATGCCATCTTTGAGTTTTTCGTTTCCTCTCCCCTTACAGGTTTCATTTGTTTTTCTGTCCGAAACTCTAATATGTTTCATGCTTGTCTTTGTTTTTGTGAGTGAGGGTTATGGGCCGACCTCCAATAAATCACGCGAGGGTGTGGATGGAGCTGCCCAATTTTCCAGGTCCTATCCTCTGAATGCTTGGTTAACAGGTAAGTTCCTACGATTTCCCGAATTCTCTTTGTTAGTTTACTCATTTTGTTGCATGAAATGGAGGGTTCTTCTTTCGGTTTAGAAATGGCCCTCTGGCCCAGCCCCTCACGGATTCTTCTCTTCGTTTATTGTACAGAGTTATGGCAGGCTTATACTTGGACATGTTTGCCCTGCTCCTTTCAGGGTTGGAAAAAATTTTCCTCGAAATTGTTTTCCGAGCTGTTAACCATGCAATTTGACAAGCCCTTGAGCTCTCTCATGAATTTGCTATGTAATTATTCCATTTATGGAAGAACTATTCAGGTTGTTTCCCTGATTAACATATCGTGGCTTACTACAGCTTCAATGCTGACTGTGCACATTTTCATTTAAATATGCTTCAGTTTTCTTTTGTTTGTCGAGGTCCTTGCAACCTGAGTTATGTTAAGTTTTAGGGATGAATGCCCTCTCTGCTGCGCGTTGTGATTCTCCTTGATACACTATGATACATTAACGCTCGTTAGGGTTCCATGAGTTATCGAATTGTTATTATGGTTGTGACAATGCAATTATATATATATGGTATATATAATATATATATATTATATTATATTATATATATTTAATTTATATATAAGATATATGTGTTCGTTCTGAATTTCCTCAAATTGTCAATGGGTTTTCAATTCATGTTGTATGGTATACTGCGTAGCATTCGCCGCATGGTGAAAATGGTTTATGCCTATCAGGTTAATGCGTGTTGACAGTTGCTATAGGGTCTAGCTTTATTTACTGCTAGCTTCTTGCTCATTTTATCTTACAAGTTCTCTACATGAATACGCTCCTCAGAGCCCAGGTTTATGTTATAATCTAATCTCTCTAGTTTACTCGCTTGCGCATGGTTACGAGATTTTCAAGATTTGTTCTTCTGTCATTTATACATAT
This sequence comes from Pinus taeda, assembly GCA_000404065.3. NCBI lineage: Eukaryota > Viridiplantae > Streptophyta > Pinopsida > Pinales > Pinaceae > Pinus > Pinus taeda. The sequence continues at coordinate 80,674 of APFE030392491.1, read as the reverse complement.
ATATTTATGTGTTTGCAATGTTGTCATTTAAGTTCTTATCTGCATGAAAATAGGAACAAAGGGATTCTGGTTTTGAAGTCTGCATACCCTTGCGGATGCGATTTTTCTCCTTAACGTACTCTTCAGAGTCTAAGTATTTATCATTCCACTGATGGTGTTCTGGGTTTCTGATTTTAGTTCCTAAACTTTCCTGCATTTCTTTATATTAAGGCATATGTAGAGAGAAAAACCCCTATCGGTCTTTCTATTAATTGTTGGATGGATTCGGGTTACTATAATGACAATCTTCTTGAAAACTCTGAATCTGTGATAAATCTCCGAGTTTTCTGTTTTATATTATTTCTATAAATCTTTGGATAAGATTTCCCTCAGCCTCTCTTGCATTTAACTCCTAATTTTTTTTTTTAAGAGAACAAGAAACTAAACTCCTCACAAACTACTGAGCTCTTGCATCATTAAAGATTTCTTTAGGAGGACAACCATCTCTCTTCTCAGTTTTCCTCCATGGTTCCCTATAAGAAGATCCTTCCACACCCTTTTTCAAAATAAAAATAAAACATTGCAAAGCTCCCTCATGCAGTCCCAACATAAGGGTTTCTTTACATTCCTGGAGTTCTCCGGCTGGAAAGTTATTCTTGAAAGTCACCCGAATCTGGGTCTGCTGTCTCTCATCCGCCCGACAATGAGATTCGTTCTTCAGGACCAAAATCTCGCCCCTTGCTTCTTGATAGACCATAGTCTTCCACAAGTTTCTTGCATAGCGTGCAGGGCTATCTGGTCATCACCAGACTTAGCCCTGTTTTTTCTTTATTGGTTTTCTCCTCTGCTTGTCCCCACAACGCAGATTTTTCCCTCTCCTCCTCTCCTTTTCTCTGGAAACTCTTCCAGTTAGGGGAGGTAGTTAGAGTTGCTTTCACAACAACTGTCTTTTCCACCTCAAGAGGACAACTTCCTCCTTGAGAAATTACCATGCTTTAAGGAAACACTTCTTACATATCATAATGAAACAAATTACATTTAAATTTTAATCAAATACTAATAACAAGTTCAGTTTATATTTACCACAGTAAATCAAATATTTACATTTTTTTCTTGGGGCATTACATCTTCCCCCCCGAGATTGGACATCATCCCGATGTCTTTCAGCCCTGAACAACCCTGGATAAGCCCTTTTCATAAGTTCTTCGTCTTCCCAAGTGGCCTCATCAGGCCCAAAGTGCTGCCACTGCAATTTAACTTGGGTAATAACCTGTTCCGCAGCATTACTTCTCTCTAGTCGAGGATGTTCAACAGTTCGACCAAGAGTTCTCCTTCCGATTCAACCTGAAACACGCAACATCTTAAATCAGTTTTTTCTTTAACAGAACTTATTTAGATTAATCTACCGAAGCTATTTCTTACCTGTATATCCTGCCAGCTGATTACATGCTTAGGATCATAAACATACTTTTTTAACACGAAAACATGAAAAACGTTGTGGACCCGTTTATGACATGGGAGGGCGCGTTGGTATGCTACCGGCCTGATCCTGGCCAAGACCTGAAAAGATCCACAGAATAGAGGTGCCAACTTAGTGCACCCGTTCCATTGTAACATGCTCTTTTTTGCTTGAATTCTCACATACACATGATCGCCGACTTGGTACTCCTTAAGCCTTTTTTCCGGTCAGTGAAGTTCTTTTGCCTATCTTGGGCTGCCTTCAGATTAGAACGTACCTTTTTAACCATTCCCTCCATTTCCTTAAGCATTTCAGGACCTAACATTAACCGATCTTTTGGTCCACCCCAGCTTGAAGGGGTGCGGCACTTCCACTCGTACAATACTTCAAATGGGCTCATTTGTGGTGATGCATGATAGCCATTATTATACGCGAACTCAACCAAGTTTAGGTAGTCCTCCCACTTCGTTGGTTGCTGCATCACATATGCTCTTAGCATGTCTTCCATCACCTGGTTCACCCGTTCCGTTTGCCTGTCAGTTTGTGGGTGATAAGTCATACTGAAATTTAGCGGAGTCCCCAATTCCTCGAACAGTGTTCTCCAAAAGACTGATGTAAATTTTACATCGCGATCTGAGATTATTGTCTTTGGTAATCCATGCAGCTTAAATATATTTTGCATGAAAACATGGGTGATCTGCACAACTCTGTAAGTAGATTGCACCAGTATAAAATGTGTTGAATTACTCAGCTTGTCCACAACCACCATGATGGAGTCGTTATTTTTTCTTGACTTAGGCAAGCTTGTTATAAAATCCATAGAGATGGTTCCCCACTTCCATTCCAGAATAGGTAATGGTTGTAATAACCTCATAGGGTGTTGGTGTTCTACTTTAATTTGTTGTCATTCCAGACAACATGCTAAGTATCCAGCCACATCTTTTTTCATGCGCTGTCAATAATATTATTTTCGGAGTGCAGTGATCATTTTCTAATATCCTGGGTGCCCAGCATAATGACTCTTGTGATATTCATAAAAAAATCAGATTTTTAATGCTATTCTGATTGGGCACGTACAACCTTTTCTTGTAATACAACACTCCGGCAGCATCCATAGCATAATCTCGTTGTTCTTCCTTACTGGTTGGGTGTTTAACTTGCTATTTTATTTGTTGATAAGCAATATCTTGTCCTACTTCTCTTTTAATCATTTCTCCCAAGGGCTTCTCCCCCTCACTGCAAGAAATCTCGTATAGACATTGCAATTTCCTACTTAAAGCATCCGCCACCTGGTTCTCTTTCCTTTTCAAATGCTTGATCTCAAAATCAAAACCACTTAAGAAATCTACCCACCGCACTTGCCTGGCATTTAAAGTGGGCTGGCTGAAATAATTGGTCAGATTGTGATGGTCTGTCAGTAATAGAAATTTTCTTCCCATAAGATAATGCTGCCACATTTTCAAGGCGTGAATGACGGCTGCCAACTCTAGATCATAAGCAGAATATTTTTTCTCATGCTCTTTTAAATTTCTTGATTCGTATGCTATCACCTTCCCTTCCTGCATTAACACGCCTCCTACCCCTTCTTTACTTGCATCTGTGCACACCACATAATCTTTGCTAGGATCAGCTATGCTTAAAATGGGTGTGGTGGTGAGCAGATATTTAATTTGTTCGAAACTTTTTTGACATTCAGGGGTCCACCTAAAGGCCCTTCCCTTTTTCTGTAAGGAAGTGATGGGATAAGCTACTCTTGAAAATCCTTCCACAAATCGTTTGTAATAGCCTGCTAACCCCATGAAAGATCGGATGTCTGCCACATCTTTAGGTACCGACCATTCCATTATGGTCCTTATCTTTTCGGGATCCACTGCGATTCCTTCCTTAGTAATTATATGCCCCAAATATTGTATTTGTTCTTTGAAGAATTCACATTTGCTGAACTTAGCATATAATTTGTTTTCTCGGAGGGTTTGGAATACTAATCTGAGGTGCTCCTAGTGGTCCTCCATAGTTCGAGAATAAATCAGTATATCGTCAATGAAAATCAGCACGAACTTATACAAATACCGGTGAAATACGTTGTTCATTAGACACATAAAAGTTGTGAGGGCATTGGTCAACCCAAAGGGTAACACCACAAATTCATAATGGCCATATCGT
>APFE030392491.1:60058-70809 GCA_000404065.3 Pinus taeda | reverse complement strand
TTTAATATAAATTTTAAAAATGAAAAAAAATACCATTAATTAATAAATTCCTAATTTTATTATGATTTTCAATTCATTTTAATCCAAACAAACCAACCCTTATAAATATTTAATTCTTCCACAATAGGTTTCATTGTATTAATTTTTTTAAATATTATTTTTATTATTATATTTAAATATTTTTGTAATAATAAAAATATCGAGAAAAATTGTTATATTTAAATGTTATATCACATGAGCCACACAAACTATTGGATGATGGCTACTGATCTCTAGGTCTTGTAAACATAAAATTTATTTATATTTAAAGTTAATTAAGTTGGTCGATGTACATTACCAATTTATATTTAAAGTTAATTAAGTTGGTGAATGTGCATTACCAATTTATATTTAAAGTTAATTAAATTGGTGAATGTACATTACCATTAATTTGTTAAATTACATATTATTATGGTATGTAAGTTACGTTGCTTTTAATGCTTTACATGTGTGAATTGTTATAAATGATTATTGTCTAAATCTAAGCACAAAACGCACAAAGAAATGATTGAAAACAAAATGGCTGGTAATTATAATTATTTATTCACTAAAAAAATTATTCTATATTCTTTAATTTGCCATCAAATAAAATAATGAATATGGAATTCAATTAAAATTATCTCTTGAACTAAAAGTAGTGAATATTTAGTTAAAGGAGAGGAGGTTGAGTGATAGTTAATAACTTTAATTCCTTTTTAAAAGGATTTTATATATATTATTTATATTCTTTAATTTGCCATCAAATAAAATAACGAATATGGAATTCAATTAAAATTATCTCTTGAACTAAAAGGAGTGAATATTTAGTTAAAGGATAGTAGCATTCCTTTTTAAAAGGATTTTATTATTTAAAGATATGTTAGCTTATGTGTTCAAAAATAATTTTAAGAAAGTTGATTATAATTTTCACTCAAGTTGAAAAGAAATAATGTTTTACTTCTGCTAAAAACATAAAAATATAGTATTGTGACTTTTTAGTAATGTGAAAACTCATTAGAGTTGAGATTATTATCATTGGCTATTATCTATAAATATTAGCTAAGAGATCGTCATTATTGAAGGAAAACTATGTCTATTTGAAATAATTTGTTAGTCATAGGAATAGTCTTTCATTCTTGCTAGATCTTTTTAGGTGTTTCATTATTCGCATGTTTCTTTACATTTTAGGAAGATAAACTCTTCGTAAAATCCAAAACCTTAAGCTTGATGATAATGACATCATGGTTAGCTTTGATGTTGTTTCCCTGTTTACCAAAATTCTAGTACCTGAAGCCATTGACCTCATATTCAAGCTCGTTGATCCTGAGACATCAAAATTTTCCTTACCACTACCTTTTTCACCTTTGATGGGGTTTGTTACGAACAAACTGAGGGCACAACAATGGGCTCTTCCCTCTTACATGTCGTTGCTAATATTTTTATGGAACACTTTGAAACCATGGCCCTTGACACCTTCCACCTTAAACCTAAATGTTGGAAGCATTTTGTCGATGACACCTTTTTCATATGATCGCATGGTATTCTTGCTCTCCATGAAATTCTTTTCCATCTTAATAACATCACCCCCCAAATCCATTTCACTATGGAACTTGAGGAGAACCACTCCCTTTCATTTCTAAATGTGTTGGTCTTGCGCCTTCTAGATGGTTCTCTTTCGAACCAAGTATTTCAAAAGAATACTCATACTGATAGGTACCTTCATGCTAATTCCCACCACCATCCCGGTCAAAAATATGTTGTCCTCAAGACTCTGGTCACCCCAGCCATTCGAATATCCTTCACCCAATCCTTTTCCAAAGAAAAAGTCCATCTTACCAAAGCTCTTAAATCTAATGGCTACTCCTTATCCCATATTAACAAAGCTTTCCTTTTTGGATTCCATCCCCATCCCGAAAACTGGCCCAACCCCCCTCCTCTGGCCAAACTAGATCTTTTGTACATACAAGGGGTCACTATTATTGATGGTGATCCCGAGACAGTTGCGTGGCAAGACTTACATGGCAGCTAGCCTGTCCTTGGTCCTTCTCGCGCTGGCACATATCGAGGCTTGGTGAGGGTTTATGGTGCCTTCAATGCACATCCGACCCGACGGTGGTCTCGTTTTGTGTGAGCACAACGTCTATGGTATGGCTTGACCTGGGCTCATTTGTATTGTTTTTTGTTTGAGTTATGCTTCCGTTCCTATGTGGCTGGTCTGGTTCAACTCTAGAAGAATATGGGTCTCTGTTGCCTACTATTCTCTTGGTTCTTCTCTGGTTCTGGTCCTCTCTTGTTTGCTAGTTATATGAATGTTTTTCATTGGACCCGGTGGTTGTTGTACACCTAGCTTTTGATGGAGGTCTCAGGTTTGGTTTGTCATTCTGGGTATGCCTTATTTCAACTGTTTGTGAACAATTCTTTTACAACATGCAGGTGATGTTTTCTAACTAGTTTTTTGTCGCATTTCACAGGTCCTCCGCCCGTTACTCCTGTCGATGGCTTGGCTTCTTATTTGACAGGTAAAAACCCTATTTCAATTCCACTATTTCGCCTTCCTATAGTTTTTATTAACGGCCTTGCTCCTAGTGAGCAGGTTGTGGTATCATGGCACTTCGGTCATTGGTTGCGCTCAAGTTGGGGTTTCAACTCGTAGCTCGGTTGTGGAGTCCGACCTCCCCTGCAGGTATTCGTCGTGGGTCAAGTTCCTTGTTTTTTCTCTGGTGTTGTTGTGTGCTATATAGCTATGCTTCCTCTCTTACAATATTCTTGTCACTGTGCAGGTATTCCTCTCCTCTTTGTTGTGGTTGCAAGGGGCTGGCTCTCTGGGATGAAATGTCATGGTCTCATTCTTGAAGATTTGGGTTCGATGTGCTTAAATCGGGTAGGTTCCTTCCTTAACCGTGCTCTGCGGTTGCATTTTGGTTTTGGGCTATAATTGTTTAACCTTTGGGGTTTCAGTTTGTTGGTGTGTCGATACTTGGTTGCCTCCTGTGCAACGAGCCCATCCTGTCAATTTTGTTTTCTGTTCTGGGAATGTGTTTCGGCCTTCTGTTGTTGGTTGTCATGTCTGTTGTTTCATCTGTGTACTTCATTGGTCTATCTGGGTTGTGGAAACCCTCCTCGGCCTATCTCGTTTATATGAGGGACTGTTGATTATTTTTTTGAAGGCTCTACGTCTTGAGGTTTGTGTGGAATTTGGAAGTTCTATCTTATACTTCCATGGACTGATTGAATTATTATCTATATATTATATTTATATATATATATATATATATTATATTATTATATATATATATTATATTTCAATATATATATATAATATCATACATACATACATGTATGTATGTATATATATACTGTAAATTTCTAATTTAAATCAAATAATATGTATTTGGTAATGTACCTGGATGGTTTGGCTCTGTTGTATTTGCTCCTTTCAGTCTCAGTGCGCAGTTTGAATGTTAATCACACAATTTGTTGTTTAATTGCTATGCACAGTAATTTATACTTGTTGCTTCCGAAACAGTGAATACCTGTAAGCTTTCTTTAAATTCATAAAATTAAAAATTAAAAATTAAAAATGTTCAGAGTTATGCATTCTCTCCTTTTCTTTCATCTAGATGGCAACAACCCCACTTTTGATTCTGGGTTGCCTATTTATGCTTACTGGCAGCCTCATACTGTTGAAGAACCACCCTCAGTTACATTATAGTTATTTTCTAGTTTCATTTAGTTTCATTTATAACTTATTTTAAACAATTCCTATTCTAACTACTGTTCAGTTTATAAATAAAAACATTGGTTGTAACAACCTTCATTTAAAAATAAAAATAAAACTAATTAAAAGTGAACTTAATCAAAACAACTTGTCTAGTTGTTGCCTCCCTAATCGGATGCTCCTGCATCAGGCTTCCGGGGTGAATGAATCTCATGGATCTTGTCCATGAGCTCTTTAGTAGAGTACCTGGTGCTTAGAATCTGGCCTGCATCCAATCAAGAACTGTCCTAATTTGGATGGTCCTTCGATTTGACCAGGTACTGTAAGTACTCTTTTCGTCGAGTCCACCTAGCCACCTGAGTATCCAAGATTTGTTCAATCTCTAGAGCCCTAGCTGGAGGCATCTGTTTGACCCATGACTTAGTCTCTCCCTGGGTGTCCCGTGTGTGTTTTGTCGAACTATCCTCCACATTAGCAGTAATGTAAGAGTACATGTCTGCCACATTGAAGATGGGACATATCCCTATACTCGGGGGTAGTTGCAGTTCATATGCATTTGGAGAGAACTTTCACAGCATCCCGTAAGGTCATATTTTTTTCAATTTCAGTTTGCTATATTCGCATTTAGGAAACCTTTCTTGTGTAGATGTGCGAGTACCAGGTCCCCTGCATTGAATTGTATTTCTCGCCGTTTTAAATCTACCTTCTGTTTATACCTTTGGCTATTGTCCTGTAATTTGGATTTCACTTGTTCATGAAGTTCCCTGATCACCTTCATGAAGTATTCACCATCAACACTCCTTTGTTCCAACCGACCCAAATCTCGTAACTCGTGCACACCACGGGGGTGCATCTAGTATAGGATCTGTAAAGGACTTATGCCCGTACTTCTGTTGGGTGAATCATTATAAGCGAACTCTACTTGTGCAAGTACATGATCCCATTGTCGTGAATTTTCACCAACCAGACTATATAAAAGATTCCACATACTTCGGTTCACCACCTCAGTCTACCCATCAGTTTGTGGGTGATAAGCTGAGCTAAAGTTTAGTTTGGTATCTAGATTTTTCCACAAAGTCCACCAAAAATGACATGTGAACTTCATGTCCTGATCTGAAACAATAGACTTCAGCAAGCCATGTAGTCTGACAATCTCTGTGAAGAACAAGGGTGCTACATGTGTGGCATTGCTGGTCTTCCTATAGGGAATGAAATGAGCCATATTGGTGAAGCGTTCTACCACAACTATGATTGAATCAAACCCCTTCTATGTTCTTGGCAAACCTAAGACAAAATCTAAACTGACTGAGTCCCATGGTCTATCCAGAATAGGCAGGGGTGTATATAATATTGTATTATCCCTTCGCAAGCTGACACATATTACACCTAGCCACAAATCGTTGTACGTCTCTATGCATTTTCAGCCAATAATAGAAGTGGCTCACTTGATCCAAAGTCTTATCAATGCTAAAATGTCTTGCTAAACCCCCACTATATTTTTCCTGGGTTAAGTTTTCCCTCATTGAACATTCCGGAATACACAACTGTCCTCCCCTGAACATCAATCCTTCTTGTATGTTATAGTCTAGCCATGAACTGTTGTCTCTCAACAGTGGATTCTGGCAAGCTTCATACGCTTCCTTAAAGTCTCAATATGTTTCATACAGATCCTTAAGATGCTCAAATCCTAACACCTACATTCTGCTTTCCTGTAAAATCAAATTTCTCCTACTTAACTCATCTACCACTTTGTTGGCTTGACCGCTGATGTGTTTTAATACAAATGTAAAATCTGAAGGTACTCCACCCACTTTGCATGTTTATGGTTTAGCTTGTGCTGTTGCATAACATACTGCAATGCAGAATTGTCTGAAAACAAAACCAATTCATTTGCCATCAAGTAATGTCTCCAATGTTTTAGTGCTTGGACCACTGCATAAAATTCCTTGTCGTAAGACGTATACTTCTGCCTACTCTCATTCAACTTCTCACTGAAATAGACCACTGGCTTGTCCTCTTCGCTGAGTACTACTCCAATGGCTATCCCATTAGCATTACAACGAACTTGAAAAAGTTTGTTGAAATCTGGCAACCTCAAAATTTGTCATTCGGTGATCTTCTTTTTTAGCAGCTAAAAACTCTTTTCTGCTCACTCAGTCCAATGAAAAGGTTGGTTTTCCTTTTTAACAGTATCCACCATGGGTGCACAAATCCCACTGAAATCTTTTATAAATTTTCGATAAAAACTTGGCAACCCATGAAAACTCTGCACCTCAAACAAACTCCTGGGGGATGGCCAGCTAACTATGGCTGCAACCTTTTATGGATCCATATTTTATTCATTTTCCGAAATCACGAACCCTAAATAAATTAATTCTTTCTTAAAAAAAGTACACTTCTTCAAATTTAATAGCAATTTGTTTTGCTGCAACTTTTCCAGGACATACCTGACATGTCGTAAATGTTCTTCCTCCATCTTACTGAAAATAAGGATATCATCTAGATATACAATCACGAACTTTCCAATGTATTCCTTCAGCATCTCGTTCATCAAGCGCATGAATGTGCTAGGTGCGTTGCGCAGTCCAAATGGCATGACCAGCAATTCATACATGCCTTCATTGGTCTTGAAAGTTGTCTTCCATTCATCCCCTTCACGAATCCGAATCTGGTGATATCCACTTTTCAAATCAATCTTCGAAAAATATGTCGCTCCACTCAAACAATCCATCATGTCATCCATCCGCAGTAAAGGAAACTTGTACCTAATAGTGATCTTGTTAATTTCTCGAGAATCAGTACACATCCGCCATTCACCTCCTTTCTTGGGAGCTAAAATAGTTGGGACCACACAAGGACTTAAAATCTCCCGAATCAACCCTTTATCCAACAACTCCTGTACCTACTTCCTGATCTCTTCACTGTCCTTTGGACTCATCATGTAAGCAACTTTGTTTGGTAAATTAGCCCCTGGAATGAAATCAATATGGTGACCGATAATCCTTTTTTATGGCAATTTATCTGGTAGATCATCCACCACAATGTCACTAAACTCCTGCAGCATATCCTGTATCTCCTCAAGTAAGTCAATAATCTCAGCATGGATTAACACCGCTCTTGGCCTTCGCAAAATTGCATATTTTACCTCATCATCTACAATTTGTTGTAGAAACTCTTTTCCTCCTAACAGTAATGCTTTTGTTCCACCGTTTTCTGTCATATCCTCCTCTTTCATGGGTACTAGCTTATGCTTTATCCCATCCTTAGCAAACTTGTAACAGTTTGTCTTCCCATCATGTACAACTTTCCTATCATACTGCCATGGTCTGCCCAACAGTATATGGCACACATCCATTGGCATGATATCACAAGTTACTTTATCCTTATACCTACCAATGTGAAACTCCACTTTGCACTGCTCATCAACCAGCAGTTGGTGTCCTTTTTGTAACCAAGATACCCTGTATGGTGTTGGGCGCTTCAATATTTTTAAACCCAGTTTTTCTACCATTTCAATGGCTACCAGGTTGTCAGTTCTCCCGTTGTCAATAATCAATTTGCAGCATTTCCCATGTGATTTACACACAGTCGCTATGTCTAGTCAGCTAACCCTTTAGCCGGTTTCAACAATGCCTTGTTTAACACTAAGGCTTCTCTCGTTTCAGGCATGTTCTCCACTTCTTTTGGCAGTGCCTCTGCCTCTTCTAATTGAGCAACATATGCTCCTCTTTGCCTTTCTTGATCACTTTCAAGACATTCAAAAGACCTGTGTCCCCACTTGTGTCACTTGCAACACTGATAGGCATTTCCTCTACCTCTGCCATTACCTCTTCCTCATTGGTAAGGCCTTCCTCCTCTAGTGTTACCTTCTTTTTCAGTTGGTCTTGTAGTTTTTGAACTACTGCCCTCTTCATTGTTGTTGACAGTTTTGCCTCTACTAAAAGACTATCCTCTTCCTCTACCAGATCCACATTAGCTTCTGGCATTATGATTTCTGGCAATCTTTTCTTCTACCTTTAAAGCACTTTCATAGGGTTCCTCTATGGACTTGGGGGAAAGAATACTAATCTCATCTAGTATCTCCATCTGTAAGCCATTCACAAACCTTGTTGTCTTTTCCGGGGTATCTTCAACATAACCCGCTTGCAGGTTCACTTTGTAGAATTTTTCCATATACTCCTTCACAGTCATTCTCTTTGCTTTAGGTTTTGCACCTTCCTATATAGAGCAATCTGATAATCTTTGGGTAGAAACTTACTCTTCATCTTGGAAATCATCCTGTTCCACTTTTTGATCAATGGTTTATTTGACCTTCTCCTTTCTGCCTGCACATTGTCCCACCACAGTGCTACATGTCCCTTCATTTTGGTGGTTGCAAACCTGAACTTCTTATCTTCGTTGATTTATTCACACTCAAAATATTTATCTAGCTCACTAATCCAGTCCAAAAATACCTCCGTAGATAAATTGCCATCATTATTTGAAATCTCTGGCTTCGGCTTACTACTTGCCAACAAAACTGATCTCAATAATTTTATCTCTGTTCCCTCTTCATCTAACCCATCCTTCGTGTCTGCAACTTCTTCTTCATTGTCATCACCATCTTCTTGATCCCTACGCCTCCCTACTTCCACTACTACCAATCGGGCACTTAGGATCCTGATTTCTTGTCACATCCCTTCATCAACTACTCTCCTGATATCTCTACCTCGACCTCTTCTTCCTACTTCCATTTTTTTTCTTTTGAGGAAATAACTTCCTCTAATACCAAAATTTGATGGTGATCCCAAGACAGTTGCGTAGCAGGACTTATGTGGAAGCTAGCCCATCCATGGTCATTCCCGCACTGGCACACACCGAGGTTTGGTGAGGGTTGATAGCGCCTTCAATGCGCATCTGACTCGAGGTTGGTCTGGTTTTTTGTGAGAATGAAGTCTATGGTATTGCTCGAACTGGGTTCATTTGCGTTTTTGTTTGTTTGAGTTATAATTCCATTCCTCCGTGGCTCATCAGGTTTGGCTCTGGAAGAAGATGGGTCTCTGTTGCCCACTATCCTCTTGGTCCTTCTCTGGTTCTGGTCCTCTATCATTTGCTAGTTATATGAATGTTTTTAGCTAGATCTGGTGGTTGTTGTACACCTAGTTTTCCGTGGAGGTCTCAGGTTTGGTTTGTCATTCTAGGTATGCCTTATTTCGATTGCCTGTGAATGATTATTTTACAACTTGCAGGTGATGTTTTTTAATTATGTTTTGGTCGCATTTCACAGGACCTCCGCTTGTTACTCTCGTCAATGGCTTGGATGCTTATTTGACAGGTGAAAACCATGTTTCGATTCCACAGTTTCGCCTTCATGTAGTTTTTATTAACGACCTTGCTCCTGGTGAGCAGGCTGTGGTATCATGGCACTTCGGTCGTTGGTTGCGATCAGGTTGGGGTTTCAAATTTGGGGAAATATTTGTAAAGGATCTAGTGATCCGGATTCAAAGGATCTTGGCAATGAATAAGACTTATGTTACTTCAAGTTATTCTTCTAAAAAGGAAGAAGATGAAAAAATAGCTTGGCTGGCTAGTGGTTGGTAGCTTGGGAGGCTTCTCTAAAGGGAAGAGAGTCTGGCCTTCCCCTCGGGTGGGAAACCCCAAGCTGCGCCTGGTCAAGCACCTCAGAAGGCCTTGTTATAGCCTCTTTAGTCGCACACTCAGGCTGACCTTACATAGAACATATTGACTCTGTTGTATGTTGTTAGCTCGTAAACATTGAGTAGATGTCGTGAAAAACGAGCTTACCTTTCCACTTGTTTTTATGAACATCTCTTTAGATTTAGGGTTGTGAGAAGTTTCTATGAAATCTTCTTGTATTGCTCGACTCGTATCCCTAAGTTTCCCAAACGGCAGTGTATAGGGAAAACCAGTAAAGCTTACAAGTAAGGCTCGGTTGTGGAGTCTGGCCTCCCTTTTAGGTATTCATCGTGGGTCAAGTTCCTTGGTTTCTCTCTGGTGTTGTTGTGTGCTATATAGCTATGCTTCCTCTCTGACAATCTTCTTGCCACTATGCAGGTATCCCTCTCCTCTTTGTTCTGGCTGCAAGGGGTTGGCTCTCATGGATGAAACGTTGTGGTCTTATCCTTGAAGATTTGGGTTCGATGTGCTTAAATTGGATAGGGTCCTTCCTTAATTGTGCTCTGTGGTTGCATTTTGGTTTCGGGCTATAGTTGTTTAACCCTTGCGGTTTCAGTTTGTTGGTCTGTCGATACTTGGTTGCCTCCTGTGCAATGAGCCCATCCTGTCGATTTTGTTTTTTGTTCTGGGAATGTGTTTCAGCCTTTTGCTATTGGTTGTCGTGTCTGTTGTTTCATCTGTGTACTTCTTTGGTCTATGGGTTTTGGAAACCCTCCTTGGCCTATCTCGTTTGTATGAAGGACTGTTGGTTAGTTTTTTGAGGGCTCTATGTCTTGAGGCCTGTGTGGAATCTGGAAGTTCTATCCTATACTCCTGTGGACCTGATGAATATATATATTGATGAGCCCCAAAAATGGGTAACTTTATGGGCTCATTTTGTCTATTATTCTCGATTAATCCACCATTATTCATAGTTTTATGCATGCTTCTGAATATATTTATGTTAATTGAATGAATGAGAATAGTCACTTGACCACAAAGTCTAATACATGCTTATTACAAATTTTTGGACATCTTTTGGACTAAGGTCAAGCATTTATAAGCAAGTTGATAGCCAAAAACAAAGGAACAAGGCTAAGGATTTGTAGGAATGGTGTCTCCTGCACGAAATGACCCCTTACTCAAGTTCTCCACCATCAGCTTGGAGTTCAACAGCCCACCAGAGATGATTTCAAGGGGCAGCTGCGCAGATTTTGTGAAGTGGCTGATTAACTGTAGTTTTGAAGCAACTGTCATGCGGAAAGAGTTATATTTGCGGACAAATCTAACCTCCCTAGGAGTCTAAGACTCTCTAGTGACAAACAAACCAAACAAGAGCAATCCTTCTCTAAACACACAT
>APFE030392491.1:36475-49800 GCA_000404065.3 Pinus taeda | reverse complement strand
AGTTTATGCAGAATCACAAACTAATCAAACAAAAACTCAATCTCTTTTTGTTCTTTTTGAAAATGAAATTCACAACTTTAAATGAACAAGTTATATTGAAATCTTGCGAAGAGGCAACACAAAGGTAGGTCGCTCACGAGGGTAGATTTTGCGACTGGTCTGACTCCTAAGAAGACTGACAAAACCAGAGATATCTAAGGCTTTGCGACTTCTAAACCCAAAGTCACTACAGGACCAATATAAAAACCAAACCCTAAGGCTAAAATCTCAAGGAATTTCACTAAAACTTTCGACACTAATGGAAAAAGTATAGGTGAAGATTTTTGACAGTCAACCAGTGGATCTGGGCAGTAAAAACTAAGAAAAACAAAATTCAAAAGGAAGAAAGTGATAAAAAGGGAAATTTTCTTAATTTTACCAGGGTACGCAGGCAACCTGTTTAACCAGGTGCGTGCACGCTCTGTGTACACAGATACAGTGCGTACAAGTACGCACTGTGTCTAACTCAGAGGGTGCGTACTACTGTAAAACAAAGAAAAACTAAGTTCTAATTTGAACCTAAGCTAAGCCACCCAAAAACACAGTCAAGCAACCAAAAAGCAAAAGAAATAAGACTCTTTTCAGATCAAAGCAATGATTAAAGGAAAAATCAAACCCATCAATGGATTCCCCAGTGGAGTCGCCAATTTGTCATGCGGAAAGAGTTATGTTTGCGGACAAACCTAACCTCCCCAGGAGTCTAAGACTCTCTAGTGACAAACAAACCAAACAAGAGAAATCCTTCTCTAAACACACATTATTCTATGAGAAACCAAGTGTTTTCCGATCTTACCTTAGGTCCAACGCTTGTTGTAGCAGTCCAGCCTTGCTGATCCAGATGAGCTCCTCCTTCACTTTAAGACCTGCATACACTAACAAAGCAAACGATTACATAACACCTGAATATTTCATAAAACAAAGCATATTCATCACATAGACCAAGGAGTACATAAAATAATTCATTAACAACAAATCATTGAGAAGAATGGACTTATTTGTATTAAGGAAACAAAAAAGGAACCATTACAACCTGAGCCTTGGTGTTGTGCAAGCTCCTCCCAGGGTCCAACAAGAGATTTCCTCTACTTTGACAGGCTCACCCACTTCCAATATGGCAACAAGAAAGGATGGTAATCTCTCCTCACAAGTTAACAATGGAAGTCCTAATTCCAACAGCATTTACCCTTTGGAATGTTCAGCTTTCAACCTCCCCTCCTCTGTCCCAATGGCTGTATTTATAGTGTTATAGAGGAAGTTATTCAGTTCCAACATCAATGGGATACTCCCTCTTTTGGATGGGGTAGCTCCTCTCTTGATGGGATAAGTTCCTCTATCA
Organism: Pinus taeda; assembly: GCA_000404065.3. Taxonomy (NCBI): domain Eukaryota; kingdom Viridiplantae; phylum Streptophyta; class Pinopsida; order Pinales; family Pinaceae; genus Pinus; species Pinus taeda. The sequence goes on along the minus strand of APFE030392491.1, from coordinate 48,425 downwards.
TAGGGATGCATGAACCATCGGGAGGCGCTCAATACACGTCAAACACTCTTCTAGAAGGCTCTAGAAGTGACCACAAGTAACTTTTTAAAGATGAAACTCGCGCCTTTTGACCTTTACATGGGTACGCACCCAACCTTTGGCTTACAGAGCGTACAAGTACGCAGGTACATTGTGTTTGGAGTGCGTACACGCAGGTAAGGTAGAGAGAACCTGCGTAGATAAACATGTTTTTAAGTGACTTTCTCTCTTTTTGAAGTTTTGACATGAAGAGCAGAGGTATGGGGCTTGACAAAGAGGACAATATGGCTATTGATGGGGCCATATAAACTGCAGATAGTCAAGGTGACAAAATTCAGTGTAACAGCAGCCAAGCTCCTAAAGTTAAGGAGGGTTGTTGGGAGTCCACGTGGTGCATAAGTAGGAAGGCTTCAAGCCTTGGTAGTTTAGCTATTGAACATTTGTTTTTCACACTTTAGTGCAGCTCTACATTTCAGCTCATTTTCGAGCTCTTGCTGTAAACAGTTTTGTGGCATGATTATTTTTTGAGTAATGGAGATAAATTTCACTTTGCACCAGCTCTGTGCTTTCTTAGGAGGCTATAGCTCTTGGGGTTGGGCCCAACCCAAGGGCCAATACCTCGTTTTTGTACTTTTATGTGTTTTCCTTGTATTCATAGAATAATTTCTGTTATTTAGGTTAAAATCTTGCTTTGTTACTTAGGTTGTTTTTGATGATTAAATTAGCTTTTCATGCTTCAGGTTGATTTGACAGTTTGGTAACATAAAATATCTACAAAAGGGCCATCAAGCAATCCTTGATTTCATCTCTCCCTCCTTGGGACCTTGAGCTGAGACCAAGGTATACTTGCTGCCACAAAAACACCATTTTTGCCTTTCCATGCAATTACTAGTGTAACATTTTTAGTTGGAAAAGTTGATACCAGTTGTACTTGCATGTTTAGATCTATTCTTGCTTAGTTTCCATAGTTATCTTGCATGATTTCCTGTCTATAAACCTTTGTTCATCATGTTTCTGGTTTTTAGGTCATATTAGGTCAAAATAGATAAATCTCTGGTTTTTCTAGTCTTTGTTCAATCAGTTTTGGAAAATAGTGCGCAAAGCACCTGTAATACATCCCTGCCTATCCTTCCTCCATCATACAACCTGATTCAACCCCTAATCCAAGATTCCTTCCCTTCATTTGCCACACTTTTCCAATTTTCCCTAATTTCTACATTCTTGTGCAGCATTGCTCCCTCCATTCTTGAACAAATCCAACCACCTTCATCACTCCTTAGCTTCATTCACCAAGTCCTAGACCCCTTCACATCCTCATCCATCCTCCATTTCCACTTTCCCACTGTTTTTCCACCATCAACCCTCTAAAATCCTCTTTCGGCTCTTCCTGTAGAACCGTTGCATACTTCCTGTAGAAGTTCATGTGAGTAGTTTTTTGAGATCTGATCGCTGTGAAACTCTATGGAAGGGTGCTAGGGACCCCTTAGGCCCTCTTCTCACCTTCCCAACCTCCTGCAAGTGCCCACTCCATTTCCTTTCGCCAATAAACCTCCGCACAGTCAAAAATAGTTAAAGCACATGCATAATAATTCTACAAAATTACTCAAAAATACAAAAAGATGTTTTCTCCATATTTCCCTTCAGAAGTAGCTTAGTCACATGCATTTTACCTTTCCAAGAGTCAATTGCATCCATTTCCGCAGCTTTCATCTCTTTTCTTACATCAGTAGGGTTATTCGGTAAAACTAGGGTTTGCTAGGGTTTTCATTTCCTTTCAGCTTTCAGCTTCTTTCTACAAGTAGACTAAAATATTTTGAGTTAGTTTTCATTCATCATAGTTAAAAGCTTCTTCTAAGAGATCATAGAAGTTGTCCTAAGCTCCTAGTGAACTTGTGCCAGCTGATCAAGTGACAGCCTGCGGCGAGAGCTAGTACTTGTGCATATAGCACCGTCGCTTCCAAGTTTGTTACGAACAACCGGGTTGATAAAAGTAAATAAGGGAGTCCGAGGAGTTGCAGCATCATTGCTACAATATTGGAGGCCACCAGATTTTTGGCGTTGTTTCCGGGAAAGCATCAGAGTATTTGTGATTGCTACTTTTCTTTTATTTTCTATTGCAACCTTTTGCTAAGTAGTTTATTTCAGCAAGAGTAGAGTAGTTGTTTCATTTCCATTCTGCAATTTCATTTCCGCAAAAGTATATTAGACATTTCCTATTTTCCTAGACTAGCATTTAAATTCTACAAGCATAGATTAGCATTCCAATTCCGCAATTTCAATTCTGCAAGTGTAGATTAGCCTTTAAATTTCGCAATTTCAATTCTACAAGCGTAGCTTAGCATTTCCTTTATGCAATTTCATTTCAGCAGCATAGATTAGTCTTTTCCTGCTTTCATTTCAATTCTAGAAAGGTTTACTTTAGTTAGTTGCAATTTGATTCAATCAATTTTAGTTTTGCAGGAACAAGAAGAGAAAAACACAAAAATAAAACAAAAATATTTCATTTCATGCCTCGTAGGAATAGAGACAATTCAGGAAAATTCTTACCCAACACCCCCACCACATCACTGAGTCACCCTTCTCTCTTCTTTGGTGGTAGTGAACCTCCAGAGACATACAAAGATCTTATAATAGAAGAAGAGAAAGAAAACATTCCTCCTGAGACCATGGCTAAACACAGAAACGGTATAGGAGATGAGGAGAGGATAGAAGGTGCCTTTCCCATCCGAGAGACCAATGGGGACACAAAAATGAAAAACATAAGTCCCTCAACCTTACCTCATTTCTGTGGATTGACCACTGAAGACCATGGGAAGTGATGAACCTTTAGAAGACTATGAAGAAAGGTTCCAACTTAGTTATAAAAGGGCCAGGTGCACACTTGACCCAAAATCTCTGAAGCTGGTGCTGCTCCGAGGAGTCCCTGAAGGCCTTCTAGATACCCTCCATTTGCTGGCTAGAGGAGACATGTACCAGCTACCTTATGATGACATAAGGACTGTGTATAGAAACCATTCTAGGGCAGCCCAGAAAAGAGGTAGGGGGAATCAACTTTCAGCCAGTGCCACCTTCTCCAAACATGAGTTTTCAAATCAGATGGAAGACCTTAAAAGTGAGATGAGATAGACCATTGCCATGCAACTGAATACTTTCTAAATCCAACAGAAGCAAGAGGAAGTTTAGAGGGATTTGGCCATCTTTTGTCCCAGATGCACAAGGAATCATCCTCGGAACGAGTGTCCATTGCACTCAGTAGAGATATGTTTCCTTTGTGAGGTGGACCACCCTACAAACCATTGCCCAACCTTACCTAGACTTGAAGCTATGTACCAAGGGGTTGAAGGAGACACTGAACCACTCTACTTCCTAAACCAAAGGAGGTCACATGGATCCAGACCTTACCAGCAGGGGATGCAAGGGACATCCCAGACTTATTACAACCCCAACCAATCCAGTCACATACCTTCTTGGGGTCCCCTTGCTCATCCTTCTTGGTCCGCACCCCCTCCTTGGTGATATCCATCTCAATACCATACTCAACCTGCTGCTCATTCATTTCATTCTCATGTTCAGTCACAACCTCAGTGGAATGCACCTCAACAGGGGTGGAGGCCCTAGTACAACTCTCCTCCCGCTATTTTGCCTCCACCACCTACTCAACCATAACCATTACCCCCTGCTCCTCCGAGACAACCCTAGATACATGCTCAACCGAACCCAAACCCCAATAACAGACAGACCCAATAGGTATATACTGGAGAGACAACATGCCCTACCTATGTTGTGGAGATTCAGGAGATCAACCTACGATCTGGGAAGGTCCTCCTAGATAGTTTTATAGACATATTTGGTCACTGCAACCCCAATCACATATGTCTATAAACCAAGGGCTTCTAAGTCCCTAAAATTGTTGCTTCATACCCTAAAGGAGCAAGGTTAGCTGATTACATCATCTCCCAGAAGTTCTCCATGAAAAACTGCTTAGAACTGGTCAAAAGTGGACCATACAGACTGCTCAGTGCTAAGGGTGTGATGCATCTCACCTTCCACATGCAAAAAGTGCGATGCATACTGGAAAGCCCTTCTGTAGGGTGCGATGAGAGAGAGTAGAAAAATGGTAGAGACAATTTGCAAGGTGGATGATCATGGAATCTTCCAGAAACTTCTTCTCTGACACTTGCCTCTCTGAATTCGCCCAGGGATGAGCAAGAGATCATGAAATCTCCAAGTGGAATTGAGAACTATTAAGGAGAGGACACTAATAAAAATCCCAGAAGCTGACTCACCCACCTGCAAACATCTATATATGGATCCCTCATCCCAGAGATCCAAAGGCTGGAATCTTGCATTTTGTAAGGAAGTGATGTTGGTTTCTTTGTGGAACATCATAGTCTTGGGTGATCTAAGCTTTTCATGAGGTGAAGAAGGGATTTCATGCTGGGAGGATGACATTGGGTCAGATCAATGGGTTGTAATCCTCTCTTCTACTCTTTCTATCAATAAATCTATTTGAGTTTTCCTCCACATTCTTGATGTCTGAGTTGATATATGTATTTGTGTGGTCATATATTCTGATCCTATTTGCTTATGATTGTAATCTCTATGCTTTGATGGTATTATGCTACTTTGACTCTGAGGTGTTTCTTGAAGCGAGACAAGTAGGAAGGAGTGGCAAAGATCTGTCAAAGGAAGAACAAGCAGGAGCGAAGTGAAAGACTGAGGTTGTACTCTCTGCTTCTCTCTCATCTACTCTCATAAAGGAAAACACAAGTAACTTTAGTTTGTTTGTTTCTAAGATAGCTACCCGTCTTAGTGGGACTAGAAGCTCTGAATGGACACTAGATTTCCTGATAACAAAATGGCGACTCCGCTGGGGAGCAAATAGCTTGTTTTCTTGTTTATATTGGTTTTCTTTATAAACTACAGACGGAGCCTGAAGTTAAGCCAGCTAGCCTTCGAACTGCATTTGCTATGCAAGTGCAAAGTAGATCAATGCTGCTTTAGTCCATCTCCGGGTTTTGTTTATAAACTGAACAATTGATTTTCAAACATCCTAATTGCCCTGGTGGTGGCTCAAGTAACCTCATTAGATCAGCCCCTATGATTTGTATTTACTAACTATCATTAGGTCAACCTAAATCCCTGAACTAAGTTGCAAACTGTGACCAAAAACCAAGTTAAAGTCTCATCCCTGGACCATCGCACTATCTCCTCTTGATAGTCTGGATGCATCACACCTCCCATGTTCTGTAGGTGAGATGCATCCTTGTTTCCCTGTGTTACAGGTGCGATGATCATATAAGACTGTTTTTGCCTCCAGATTTTGGTTTTTCTTCACTCTCTTCAGCTTTATTCAGGAGTTTTGTTGTTTGTGATTAGTATACCACTGTAGAAACTCACTTCCTTTTCATTATTCAGCCTCAATTATACAAAGAATTGTAAATGTTTTTATGTATTTTTTGCCATTTACAGTGTTCCTTTACAAAGTAGTAGCTTAATCGAACTGTCGTCTCTTGATTTAAAAGTGTCGCAAGTGTTGTTTTCAGTCAAAGAAAAGAATCCTACTCTTCTTGATGATCGATTACACTGTTACTCTTGTATTTGGTTTGAATTAATAATATTTCAAGTGTCGAAAGCAGTTTTCAATTCAGAATCGCAAAGTGTCGTCCTTGTCTTCCTTTCGTCTTTTGAAGAGAAAATTGTTAGTACTGTCGCTTTGAAAGAAAAGATAATTTAGATTTGTACTTAGCATTCTTTTTTTCATTCACACATTAAGAAAGCAGAAAACAAATACATGCATGTGCATTTGCATTTAGACTACTTGTTGATTTTGATTTAGGACAATGCATCTAGTGTGTGCCTCTTGCTCTATGTTGAAGAGAATCTCGCTTCTTCTTTCCTTAGTAGCTAGGATTTTCATTGCAAAAAGAAGAGTAAATGGACTGTTTATCATCTTAGATTGCATATTTAGGAATTGTATATCTACATCACGCGCGGTGAACCTTAAAGGCAAACTTCTTAAGAAAGATCAACTGTAAAATAAATTCAATGAACATAAAACGCTTTGGAACCTAACGCACAACATTTAGAAGTCTAGGCTAGAGACGTATTTTGGCGTCGTAAAGCCTAGTAACTATCGCTTTCATCATAGGTTGGGTGATTCCTCCTCTTTGAGACAACAAGTGCTAGTACGGACTTGTGCTCCCACGTACCATTGAGTATATATTGGGAGACCACAATAAGCTATATCCTTTATCCTTAGGAAGCCATGTCTGCTGCCCTATCGATCGCAATGCACTGAACACAACATTCAGGAAGATTGACTGCGGTACCATAAAAAGTATTCTGTAGTTTTGCAAATTGGTTTGGTAATTCCTTTGTCTAGATTTCTAGAGTAGTCTCTTTCATTCCTTTTCAGACTCCTTAAAAGAAAAGGTCCATCTGAGCACTTGTCACTTCAGGCTCATTAAAAATCGAAGGCGACTAGAGTCATCCTTAGCTTTTTATCGACTCTTAGAAATTGAAAAAGCAAGTTGTGTCAAAGGATCTAAAATTCATTTAATTTGGAATCACATATTCCCCTTTTATTTTGAGTTGATCAAGTAATCCGCAATCATGGAAGAAATTCAATCGAAACCCCGTCGTTTGCGGAGACTAATGAGTCAACCATCTTTGACTCTGGAAACGAAACTATTCCGAGCCAAGTGGACTCGTTTAACTGGGTCAAAGTCCCCTGATTTGCTTGGAACTTGTGTTCCAACATCCTCAGAGACTCCATTTACTCCAACTGTTTCTGGTATCCCTGCCTCTACAGAAGAAGTTCCTCAGTCACAAGAGGACATTAGAACTGATCCTAGTGTAACAGTAAACACTTCTATTCTAGAATCAACTCCACCTGGGGTTGATTCGGAAGGTGTTGCCCCTCCAGTACCTGTCACTGCAGAATCTATACCTTCTCTGGCACCAAAAATATTTTATGGACCTGACAGTCAACCTATTCCGCCTGGACTGATTTCTATAGAAGAAATTACAGAGGATCTTCCATCCAGTACTCCATTGCATTTTAGAACTAGGATCCACCTATATCCTTCTACTTTAGAAGATAGTCTGTGTTCATCACAAGTTCCTGTAGAATCACTAGGAAGTCTTTTGGATAGACTCGATATGTCTGGACAACCATTGACATCTAGGACTGTGTCGTTTTATACAGCGGCAACAGAACCTCCTGCCACCACTCCGACAATGTTCGCTAGTATACCATCTGTCCCAACTAGCTCTCAACCGCTAGATGGAGGTCACCCAGGGACTATTTCAACAGTATGGTCTGTTCCCGTTTATTCGTCTGGAATAATATCTGGAATCACTTATGTTGAGTCTCATAAAATTGATCCTTCACAACAGTATCAATTTGGGCAGTCCAGGCTCCAAAGGCCAATCTTTCCTTTGAGCACTGGATTGTCGCCGTATGGGGGGTAGTATGCCCTTTCATTGTTCCCTTCGGGAGAACAACCATATGAGAGTTCACAACAGAATTTAGGTCATGCTGGAATTACATCTAGTGGTTGGGTGCCAATACTGCCTCAACAACTAAGAGTTGTATACTTAATGCAACCAAGTGTACTTGTGTCGAATATTCCCACTACACCAGCTAATGTGAGGGTGTAGCAAGTACAAGCGTTGCCTATTGTATGCCAACCTCAAGTTTCTCAAGTCATAATACAATAGCCTCTTGTCTCCACGACACAACCACAATCACCGATTAGTGGCTCCTTAACTGGAACGACCCAGGCTCAAACGGGTACTATTACCCCTCATCTTGGTCAGACATCTAGTATTGGACAACAACAAATGGCTTCACAACCATGGCTGGTACAATATCAACAACCACAATTCCAACAAGCTTACCGAGGACCTGAGCAACAAAGCTTTGCGGGTAATGGGTAGCCGTATATTCAAAATGGTCAACACCAATCATATCATAATGGTTATGCCCATCAGCCTTACCAAAGTTATCAACATCAAATACATTATGCTGGTATGCAAAGACCCACTGCTCATGCAATCCCATCTTATCCTGGGTATGCTTCGCCGAACCTGAATCAACAATTGCCCTTCGTGGCGACTTTAGAGTTACCGGATCTAAATCGGCTAACAAACGATCCAATTGCTTATGCCCCTTGGTGGCCGGCGATTCCTCATAACTTCCGTTAGATATTCCTAAATTTAATGGAAATCCGGGTGAAGACCCGTCGAATCATGTGATGACCTTTCATCTATGGTGTTCATCCAACACTCTCAATGATGATTCGATTAGGCTCCACCCTTTTCAGCGAACGTTAATTGGTCCGGCAACAAAATGGTACATTGAATTTCCTAGAGCTTCATTCGATAACTTCAGCACCCTTGCCACAACCTTTTTAACCCATTTTCAGTTACCAATATGGTACGAAATAGGAACGAAGCTTCTTACCAATTTCAAGCAAACGACAGCCACTCACATATCTGATCATATTCATGAGTGGCGACGTCATCATAGAATGGTGAAAACATATGTTCCTGATTAGCTACTAGCTGAATGGTTTATTAAGTCATTGTTACCTTCTATTACAGAAGATGTGGCAAAGGGAGGGGTCTTCACTGAAGAGAAAGTCATTTCTCGTGTGCAATATCTAGACTTGATCTATACTTAGTCTGGCACGCAATCCCTGATGCTTCAAGACCAGAGTTTTCCATTCCTCCTCCTCCTAAATCAAACAAAGACTCTCATGCCGATGATGGCGTGATAGGTACGACTAACACGAAAACCACAAAGGCTACATCGAAGAAAGCCTGTACGGTTTCTAGTCAAAATGAAAATGAGCAACTTCTCGCCTCAGAGGTTAATGTCGTGTCGACCAACAAAGGCAAAGAACCGAAGCAACCAAGAGGCAAGAAGAAAGGGAAGAGAAAAAAAGAAGGAAAAGGATGATTCGTCTCCTGAAAAATCTTTTGCAAACCCTTCTAGAGAAAGGAAACCTAGTCATCCATGCTTTATATGCGATGAGGATCATTGGACGAGAGATTGTCCACATAAAGCTGAGATTAAGAAGTTCTTCAGAAACTCAAAAACCTCATCGGTATTCACTGATCCATTTCTGAACCCAGAAACCAATTTGGTTGCTAGCAACAATGCTTCCACGTCCCTTGTCCATTTCGAAACAACAAATGATGCTTTAATATCGACAAGGAATAAAGATTAGGGAATCCACAGATGCTGAACAACAAGGCTGCTGATCAACCTAGTAGTTTGACAACAACTTTGACTGAAGTTGTGCCACCCAACATTCCTGAGCTAACGATAAAGCCGCCAAAGGGAGTACTACACAAATCGACATTTAATCCTCGTGCCCGAGCAACACAGAATTATAATATAGTAGAGGACCTGGCCCAATCGTCGTCCGCTATGTTGACACTTGAAGTACTGCAAAATTGCCCCTCCCAAAAGCAGGCTCTATTATTAGTGATAAGTGGGATTGACCCAGTGGATTCCAATCTCATGGCCTTTAATCATAAAGGATATGAACCTCAGTTACCAACTCAACTCGCTTTCCTCATTCAAGTGAAAGCCCTCAACAAAACTGTTCATCGAACAATCATTGATGAGGGGCATCTACATGTATTATGTCAATGTGTTGCTGGAAAACTTTAGGATCACCACCCTCGTCGTGATCGTCAATGATGTTAAAAGCATTCGATGGACGGACATACACCCCATATGGGATTTTAAGTAACTTGCAAGTTGAACTGGGGGGAAAAACAGTAAAAATTGATGTCGAAGTTATCGATGGAAACCTCGATTACAACATCCTACTGGGAAGGCCCTGGATTATGCTATGGCTGCAGTTGTGTCAACATACTTTAGAAAGATTGCATTTCCTTTTCAAGGAGGAATTACAATAGTTGATCAACAAAACTTCCTCCCCAATAGTTCACAAGTTATAGGAAGCATTCCAATGATCCATGGAAGCTCTCAATCACTTCAAAATGTCATAGTAGGCCTCCTAAAGGGCACTGTCTTAATGGGTACTTTCACCCTACTGCCTCCAAGTAATCTGGAAAAAGTGACCACGGTGGAAACCTACAATATGATGTCTTCTATATCTAAAAGATTCGGAAGATTCCCGAACATTTTGTCAGCGTGGATCATCGCCATTTTAGAAATATTGTAGCAATCAATTTTCTTGGCCTCGGGGGAAAACCAAAATCAACGCTCATCGAGTGTTTGGATAGATAGGTCTAAGGAATATGGCACCTCTTCAGATCCTTGGTCGCTTGTAGATTATACAGACGAAGGAATCATTCAGTTTATGATGATAGGAGAGGCACCATGGGAAGATTACCACCATCATTCCCATCTTCTGTATTACCACGAAGATTATTCCACGACCTTAATCATCCTTCAGTTTTTTTATTTTCTATCAAATACTGTAAATATGGTGGATTTCGAGGACAGTTCTTATCTTGTGTCGACCTCATTAAAAAATGGAACAAATAGTTATGAGGATAGTTCTTTTACTATGTCAACCTCATTGAAAAATGAAACAACTCCCTTTCCAAATCGAGTCTTTGATTACGATCTCGTAAAATTCAAGTTGAGCCTTTCAAAGATCTCGAAGTTAAATCTTCATTCCAACCACCGGGTTGAATGCAATGAAGCTTGGGGGGCATGCACCTCGATTTGCACTACTATTCTAGGGGCATGCAAACTTATAACAAGAATAGTTTTTCATTTCAAGCTTGTGTAAACATGAAACCAAATCTGAGCATATGTTGTCACATAGTTCAAGCTCATTAAAAAATGAACTAGGCCATGAGCAGTGTTACCATTGGGTTCAAGCTCATTAAAAAATAAACCCACCATGAGCAGTTTTACGCGAAGTTCAAGCTCGTTAAAAAATAAACCTAGCAATGAGCATATGTTCCACTAGAGTTTAAGCTCATTAAAAAATGAACCCACCTTCGGTAAATAACCATTGCGATCACATTATCATGAAATTTTGAGCCTTGGTCGTGTTCTTACCATCACCTCCACTCCGTTTTAGCCGATCATACGCCTCAATTTGATTGTTTACCCCTTTTGAGGAACAACTGCGACGAGTGATTCTGTTAGCCATATTCTTTACACTGCCGTGATTGAAAAGTTCCAAAACTTACCTAGAACCAGCTGCTACTTGAAAATATCACTCGTTCCTCAAAAATGAGTCTGCTTTAAGCTCTTTTCATCTGACTCGTAAAATATGAAAATATCGCCAAGCAATTGGCCTCTCCAGCGTGTTAAAATGATCGGAAGTGCTAACCCTCCTCTATATTTTAATCTTTTTGGACTTGATGGATTATTACACAAAAATATCTAGCGCTTTTATTGTTCGGCTTGTTAAAACTATCGAAAAGTCATCCCTTTTGTATTATTTTACACTTTTTTGGACTTAAGGGATTACATCACGAAAAAGGAATCCTGGAGTTTTCTTTCTGTCTCTTTTCAGACTTTCTAAAATTGAAAAAGGACCGAGTTATCTTTGTGGTTAAACTCGTTAAAACCAATAGTGACAAACTTGTCCATGCAGACAAGAACGAGTTTCACTCTCACTAGGCTTGTTAAAACATAGCAACGGGTTTGCCCGAAGGGAAAATTATAGAACAAGCATATGTTATCCTCCGCAAGCTTGACAAAAATAAGGAGGTACTGGTCAGCAATGACTGGGGAAAAATTGGGAAGAAAACTTGAAGAAACTTTATTGGTAGCAAGTTGCTCTTGAACATGACACTTTCAATCCATCGCCATGATTGAGTCAAGTTGGGTTATTCCGTTCACCGGTCATATTACCATTGGTCCACCGTACCATCCATTTTTGGGGTTAACACTACCAATCCATTTCAGTGTCGTCGATATGTT
>APFE030392491.1:23867-36389 GCA_000404065.3 Pinus taeda | reverse complement strand
CCTCAATGGCAAGTTTCTCACTTCTGGTGACAGGTTTACATCAATGGCCTTCGACCAAAAGATTTTGCGTGGTGTTCAATGCCAAGTCCCTTTTTCACACCACGTGAATTTTACTCTCGTACCTTGAGGGTCATCATTGTTATTGGTGATTCCTCTTGCACCTGTTAACAACTTACATCATTCGCTAGTAATCAGGCGATGTCTTTCCATGTTCGACTCCAGAACATATTTTCACATGGATCGACTTGTACTTCAGGCGAAGATTGAATGAGTTTTGAAGACCTTGGATCTAGTTTCATCCATCTGGGCTGCGATATATTGAGGAAAATAAAGACATCAAATGTACATCATTGCTGCACAGATAATCATCCAAGCCAAAGGATGATGACTCTACTAGAATCATCAGTTTGCCACACAAACGATTGTCTATCCTATGTACATGAGAATGAATTTATAAAGCTGAGCATGGGAATGCCCACCTTAGCTAGATCATGAAAATATTATGAAGATAATGTATTGTATTGTATCTTATTACAGGTTGCCTTCCAGTTTGAAAAACCTTGGATCCTCATGATATAGCATTTCACCCGACATCAAAAATATTTACGCCCTCATGCTTTAGGGGGAAAATATTATAGACATATTTGGGAATTACAAACCCAATCACATATGTCCGTAAACCAAGGGCTTCTAAGTCCCTAAAAGTGTTGCTTCATACCCTAAAGGACCAAGGTCATCTAATTACATCATCTCCCAGAAGTTCTCCATGAAAAATTGCTCAGAACTGGTCAAAACTGGACCATACAGACTGCTCAGTGCTAAGGGTGCGATGCATCTCACCCGCCGCTTGCAAAACGTGCGATGCATACTGGAAGGTTCTTCTGTAGGGTGCGATGAGCGAGAGTAGACAAATGGCAGAGACAGTTTGCAAGGTGGATGATCATGGATGAGTAAGAGAACATGAAATCTCCAAGTGGAATTGAGAACTATTAGAGAGAGGACACTAATCAAAATCCCAAAAGCTGACTCACCCACCTGCAAACATCTATATACGAATCCCTCATCCTAGAGATCCAGAGGCTGGAATCTTGTATTTTGTAGGGAAGTGTTGTTGGTTTCTTTGTGGAACATCATAGTGTTCGGTGATCTAAGTTTTTCATGAGGTGAAGAAGGGCTTTTATGTTGGGAGGATGACGTTGGGTCAGATCAATGGGTTGTAATCTTCTCTTCTACTCTTTCTATCAATAAAGCTATTTGAGTTTTCCTCCACATTCTTGTATGTCTGAGTTGATATATGTATTTGTGTGGTCAATATATATCTGATCCTATATTGCTTATGATTGTAGATCTCTATGCTTTGATGGTATTATGCTGCTTTGACTCTACAGGTGTTCTTTGAAGTGGGACAATTGAGGAAGGAGCAGAAAAGATCTGTCAAAGGGGAGAGGAAACAAGAAAGGAGCCAAGCGAAAGACTGAGGTTGGTACTCTTTGCTTCTTTCTCATCTACTTCTCATAAAGGAAAATGCAAGTAACTTTAGTTTGTTTGTTTCTAAGATAGCTACCTGTCTTAGTGGGACTAGAAGCTCTGAATGGACACTAGATTTCATGATAACAAATAGACAACCTCCTCCTAAGGAGGATGAAGAAGAGAAACAGGAAAGTGAACCCAAAGCCATTCCACCTTTTCCTGAGAGACTAACTGGAACCACGCAACCAAACCCAGAAGAGACTGAACTTCTGGGAGAGCTTAAATAGTTATGTGTAAAAATAACACTTCTCCAGGCCATAAAATATGTACCAATCTACAACAAATTGATCAAAGAGAAGTGTTTCAGGCACCCAAGCAGGCGCAAGAGAGATTCCCCAACTATCAATGTCATACGACAACTATCCGACCTAATGTTGGGACAAGTAACCTGTCCAAAATATCTGGACCCTGGAAGTCCTATAGTTGATGTCCACATCAATGGCACCATAATCCCCCACACCCTGATTGATCTAAGGGCTACCATTAATGTGAGGACCAGGGACACTATGCTCAAACTCAACCTTTAGAGTTCCCTAAGAAAGACCTCGACAATACTGCAGTTAGCAAACCGCTCCACCGTGACCCCCGAAGGAATTGTGGAAGATGTCATGGTCTCCGTTGATTCTTGGGAGTACCTTGCGGACTTGTTGGTCCTTCAGCCCAAGGCAAAACTCACTCGATACCCCCTCATTTTGGGAAGGCCTTGGTTAGCTACTGTAGATGCTTACATCAGTTGTCAAGCTGGGAGCATGACCATTAAGAATGGGCCAATGTCCAAATAGCTAGTCCTATATCCTCCTGCCCAACCTTTGCTAGAACATGACTTACCTCTCTGGTTGGAGGAGGAGGATGAGGATGAAGTCTACTCTGCACCATTATGCACAGTGGAAGCCACCAGGAGAGGTCCTCAAACCGAGGATGAACTTTTGGGAATTTGATTCAAAATACACCTCCCAATGTGTTGCCATTAGAAGAGTTGGTAGAAGACACCCAAGCCAATGATTTAGTGGATCTCTGTGTGGCTGATCCGACCTCTCCCTGAGTTAAGAATGTGGAATTTGGCCCTGAAAGAACCTTGAAGATCAACTCATCCCTATCCCGCTCTCAGGAGAAGGAGCTGCGTAGCTTATTGGACCGCCATTTGGATGCTTTTACTTGGAGCTATAAGGAGATGAAAGGAGTCCACCCTTCAGTTTGTACCCATCACATTACATTAAAGAGGATTGTAAACCAGTCAGGCAGCGTTAGAGGAGAATGAATCCAGCCCTCAAGAACATTGTCAAAGAAGAACTGCAAAAGTTGCTGGATGCAGGATTCATCTACCCCATCTCTGACAACGAGTGGGTTTCTTGTTTGGTGATTGTGCCCCAGAAAAACGAGAAGTGGAGAATCTGTGTAAATTATTGAGAACTTAACAAAGCCACCAAGAAGGACCATTTTCCTTTGCCTTTCATAGATCAAGTGTTAGATGGCCTGGCAGGGAAGAAGTTTTTTTCCTTCCTAGATGGGTTTAGTGAGTATAATCAGATCCAAATCAGCCCGGAAGACCAAGATAAGACCACTTTCACTTGTCCATGGGGTACCTTTGCCTACCGGGTCCTTCTCTTTGGGTTATGCAAAGCTCCTGCCACTTTCCAGAGAGAAGTACTGAGCATATTTGCTGAGCTAATTCATGATTCGGTGGAAATCTATATGGATGATTTTACTCCTTATGGGTCCAACTTCCAAGAAGCATTGACTAACCTGGGAAAAGTTTTAACCAAGTGTATTGAAATGAACCTGTCCCTCAGTCCTGAAAAATGTGAATTCCTGATGACTGAAGGGATTGTGCTAGGTCATACAATTTCTCAGCAAGGATTACAAGTGGATCCTAACAATATTGCTATCATCCAAAGGGTTCCACCTCCTAAAAAGGTAAGAGATGTTCGAATTTTTCTAGGCTTAGCAGGATATTATAGAAGATTCATTAAAGATTTTAGTAAGCTAGCCTCTCAATTGTTTGGTCTTTTGGGGAAAGATGTTGAGTTTATATGGACTGACAACTGTCAAGAGGCTCTGGATGCATTGAAAGGTAAGCTGGTAACTTCCCCAATCTTGAGAAGTCCAAACTGGGCCCTACCTTTCCACATTCACATAGATGCCTCGAACAAATCCATAGGAGCAGCCCTAGGAAAAGTTGAAGAGAAGCTACCGTATGCCATATATTATGTTAGTAAAAACCAGTTCAAGGCAGAGTTAAACTATACCGTAACCGAGAAAGAGCTCCTAGCTGTAGTCCATTCCCTAAACAAGTTCAGACACTACATCACTGGATATCAAACATTTGTACACACTGATCATGCTGCAATTAGGTATTTGATGAATAAACCTGATGTAAATGCTCGTACCATTAGATGGTTACTTTTATTGCCGCAACTTGATTGACCATTGTTGATAAGCCAGGTAAGGAAAATATTGTTGCTGATTTTCTGTCTAGACTAGATTTGCCTGCAGGTGAAGAAGGTATTGTGGATGATCAAATTCCAGATGAACACCTATTTGTTATTTCAGTACTCTCTCCACGGTTTACTGATATAGAAAATTACTTGGTTTCAACACAGTTCCTGCCACACCTATCCTCAAAAGAGAAGAGCAAGATCATGAGGAAAAGCACCCCATTCACTTGGATTGGGGGCAACCTATTCAAACTTGGCCCAGATTAGATTTTGAGGCATTGTGTCAGGGAGGAGGAAGTTTTTGACATCCTCCTAACTTGTCATGATGGGCCCTGTAGAGGCCACTTTGCAGCAAAAAGAACCACCTCCAAAATTCTACAGGTAGGCTACTATTGGCCCACTCTTCATCAAGATGTCAGGAGATACATCAGCCAATGTGACCAATGTCAAAGGATGGGGAAACCAACTCAAGGGATGAAATGCCCCTCCAACCTCAAGTGACTTTTGAGTGATTTGAGAAGTGGGGCATGGACTTTGTGGGTCCTATCAACCCTCCTTCAAAACAAGAGTCTTACATCATTGTGTACACGGACTACCTAAAAAAGTGGGAAGAAACCAAGGCAATCAAGGTAGCAACAGAAAAAAAAGTGGCTGAGTTTTTAAGGGAAAATATCTTCTACAAGTTTGGCTACCCAAGAGGGTTAGTCACAGATCAAGGAAGTCAGTTTACCTCTAACTTGGTTGAAGACCTGCTCGCTCATCACAAGATTAAGCACAGAACTTCCACCCCTTATCATCTGCAAGCAAATGGGTAGGTGGAAGTCACTAACAGAGCTTTGGAAGAGATTTTGACTAAAGTGGTGAGCAGCAGTAGAAAATATTGGGCAGATCACTTGGTTGAGGCCACCTGGGCCTACAACACTACTTGGAAAACTACAACATGTTTCACACCTTATGAGCTAGTCTACGGGAAGAAGGTTTTGATGTCCATAGAATTTGAATATAACACCTTGAGGTTGACAACTCAGCTGGACCTAGATCTCAGCCATGCACAACAGGAAATATTACTTTAGCTGAATGGACTAGATGAATAGAGAATGTAGGCCCTTCTCCACTCAGAGGTGGTCCAACTTCAAAGAAAGATATGGCATGACGGGCACCTTAAAGAAAAGCAATTTCAGCCAGGGGATTGGGTGTTGTTACATGATTCAAGATACAAAGATCTCAAAGGAAATCTGAGGACAAGATGGCTAGGACCATATACAGTGGAGAAATGTAATGACAATGGTTCAGTCCTTATCAGGACCATTGATGAAGAAGCCATCCCCATGCTCGTCAATGGGCATCAATTGAAAATCTACAGGAAGCCCCTTTCTAAGCAAGAGTTCATTGAAACTCTGGATAAATTAGTGTTGGTAGTGGAGTAGGCCCCTGTGTCCACTCCACCCACACCTTGAACACAAAAAAAAAGAAAGAAAAAAATAAGAAGGAAAAAACAGAAAAAAGAGAAAGAATAAAAGATCCTTGGGTGAAAACCTCTTTGAGGCAACCAGGGCAGACAGTGAGGGTGAAAACCTCTTGGAGGCGCCCCAGCTGTCTTAGACTAAAAAAAAAGAAAAAAGAAAAAAGAAAAAGAAAAAGAAAAAGAAACCTAATTTCTATTGAATAATTGCAGGTTGCAGGAAGGACATTGCAAGTTAGGAGGATCGCACAAGACAAAGACAGAGGTCAACACCAGGCTGCAAGCATCCCTCACAATCCATTCCTTCATGACCACTGCCATTTCCTAAGATTTGGTCTCATTTTGGCTAAGATTTCACCTTCTACAGGAAGTTTTGTGTCTTCTACAGGAAGCTTTGTGTCTTCTACAGGAAGGCCCTGTAGAACCTATAGACAAGCCAAAATCGATCTCAAAAGAGGAACCGAAGGTTGGGAATCTACCTATGAGGCCTGTAAACCTCCCTGATTCCATCCATCACCATATGTCGCCATTTTTCCATCTCTCTACACCTCCATTGCACTCATTTTTTTATGTCTTGCACAGTCACACACATAAATCCTGTTTTCTTTATACTGCCAGCAAGAACTTTTTAATGACAAATCAAGCAGTCGTTTTTCACTCACCATACCTGTTACCCTCCATCTAGACTCCTCATCAGTTGAGACTCTCGTCAGTAGTATAGCTCTGCTCATTCTAGCTTGCATTCCAAGAGGAGAAGCAGCTATAGGACATCCTACAGGAATCCTGTAGCAGTTGATCCCTCTAAAAGACATACTCCAGAGACAGGGACAACAAATTATGGCAGAAGAAACATGCATGGAGCTCTACTTGAATGTATGAACATCAGCAACAGCCGAGGCCAAGCATGTAGTGGGCATGCAACAACAGCAAATGAAGGAATGGGTTCCAAAACCCGAAATGTGCATAACACGGCCGCGACCACGCAGGTAAGTGCCTAAACTCATTCTTCAATTGCATAAATCATATTTTAAAGCTGCATGACTATGGGAATGGTTTGAATTGAGTGGAATCGGTGGCCAGTCAATTGGCCACCCTCGGCCAGTTACATATCCTCGTGGAATCCAAACGAGCCCCGTTACATTCAAAACTGTTGATTAGATGTGCAGCCAGCACGTGTGGAGTGTCCATTCAGAGAGAAATCATCAGGACTGGTAGTGGTGGCGGTGGATAACAAGAGAGAGGAGGTGATGGCAGTCAGAAACATGCAGAAACATTATGGCTGTGATATCAGATCAACAATCTGGTCCTGCCACCTCATCCCCTCACCACGAATCATGTCGCAGTTAAAAGATACTTAGTTGAAACATGCACCACCCTTTGTTCATTCTGCACTCAGGATGTTCTCAACTGGAGTACGCATCCACCACTTCCAGAACAGTTAACCAGTCATCCTCCACCAGTTTTTCTGCCTGTTTTTGAAAATCTCCTGCCTATTGGGCTCTATCGGGAGCACAATTTCATTCTACAGGAACAAAGATCCTTCTACAGGAAAGGCAGAGAACAACTTTGCAGAAGTAAAACCCAGAATTCTCGTCGAATTTCAAGCTCCAAATGAGGTAGGCTCGAGAAACTTCTCTGTGCATGATTTTTTTGTGCAAGGTGGTGAATTGAACAACATCAGATTGAAAAACGAGAGTAAAAGTCTGCCTATGCATTGAGAAAAAACATGAAAATTTGCCTTCATATTTCATTGAGTTTACCTAGTTCTTTCTCTGCATTCTGAAATCTCCTCATCATTTTTAAATTCTCCTGTAAGGAAGATACATGCAGCAGTAGAGGCCAGCCTTTGTGTGTGGAAAAAACTAAATTTACATATCTATCTATGTGCTGAGAAGAGAACCTGTGTCCTTATGCTCTGTTCTATAAAAACAAAATTCTTCTTTTCGTAAACAGACAGTCAAATTCTGGGTGACAGCAGTCTTAAAACAGGAGAATTATTTCTATTTGATATTGTAAGGAACACATGAGAAATTCCTTCTTGGGTTCAGAAGAAACCGAATTCAGCTATCCTCTGTTTCAGTGGTTAACTGTTTGTTTTCTTGAGCATTTTCTTTTCTGGTTAAACATAAAAAGAGCACTCAACACCATGCTAGGAGGATTCATAATGAAAGAACCCTCAGACTCTAGCAAGTTGCACGAGCACCCTAAGGTGGTGGACCTTTTCACTTGGGCAAATTGGATATCCTTCTTTGACAAAATTTAGGGTTATGATGAGGAGATAACTGAAGAGTTTTTAATGTCCCTGAGACCACATTCAAAGACACATGCCACAGTTAGTTTTAGGGGTTTGACCCTAGAACTTACTCCTGAGCTCATCAATAGAATTACTAGTCTACCATTGGGGCTCCCTTGGAGCAAAGAAGAGAGATCATTGGGCCAAGTTGCTAAGAAAACATTTTTTCTGCTCGAGGAGCATCCTGTAGAAGACAAAAATGGGGTTACAAGAACTAGCTTGCCTCCTCTCTGGAGTGAAGTTATTTATCAAATTATGAAGTACATCACATGTGAAGGGAGGTTTAACATCATCTATGGATATCATTTCAGGTTGTTACATGAATTAAGGCATGGGATTGACTTGCCTCCAGCTAAGAAACTGAGCATCCCATATTTCCTTCTTCAGTCCTTAATTGAATGTGGTACAAAGCTAAATGAAGGGATCCCAGATCAGTTGGCCCACCATGGGCTCATCAAAATGTTGGTGGAAGATGTTTTACACACCTATATTGTCCCCATATCTTGTGAAATCTTCATAAACATGTCCAGGGATGATAACATTAGAACTTTGGTTGAGAACATCACCCTATCCAACAACGAGGAGGGGGAGCAACTTGAAGAAATTGAGAAGAACAATGATGAGGGAGCACAGGACATTCAAGCAGAGGGAAAACCAGAGGAAGAATAGAAAGAAATTGGCAAGACTACTGAGCCTAAAACAGAGGAAGAAACAACAACAAAAATAACAAGGGAAAAGAGGATACAAAGTAGAAAGGAAAAGGCCGAGAAAGCCCAAATGAAGGCTGCCACAGCTAAAGTAGGCACCCAGAAAGAAAAGGGAAAGGCACACCTTGAGATATCAGTCATACAGATAGAAACAGTGGACATAGAGATTTCTACAGGAAGCGAAGAAAAAGAACAGCAGGAAGAGAAATCCCCTGAGACGTTGGCAAGGGAGGCAGCAACTGCGCTTGCTGCATTAAGCACACCTACAAAGCAAAAAGGAAAGAGAAAGAGGCAAACCTCCATGTACTTTAAAGCCAGGAGAAACACAAGGATCAAAGTGGGCGAGCCCCAGCCACAATTAAAGGAACCAATTGTCATTGAGGACACAACCACTAAACCAAAAGAAGAGTCTCCTTCAAAGATATCTATCACCTATGAAAGAGGAAGCCCAAAAAACTCCACCTGGAGAGAGATAATTAGGATGATCGACTCAAAGGAAGCTCTATAGGAAGCTGAAACATCTCTACAGGAAACTCTAGCTAAGTTAAAAGAGACTGAGAAATTGGAGGAGAAGGCAACCAAACAATCACAAGGAGAAGAAAATACCGGGGAGATATCGGAACCAAGCCCTCAACCTAGCTTGGCCTCATATTACAACCTATTAGAAGGTGGGAAGATCATCCCACGGAAGTTTGTTGTACCACTTTTCTTTGCATTGGAACAAGAACGGGTTAGGACTCACACTTGGATGAGGATTTCCAAATCCAAGGGTGTTGCAAACATAGGCCACCTGGAAGAATAACTAAAAGAATCAAGAAAAGAGTTGGCCATGGTGAGGCACATGGAAAGTAGTCAAAGAGAAAAATTACAGGAAGAGAATGAGCTGCTGAAAAAGCAGTTGCAGCTACAGGAAGGTCGTAAGGAAGATAGGTCGTCCATTGTGGGAGAGCAACAACAACAAGAAGGACCTCCACCAGACAAGGAAACAACCGAGGAACAATAGAGAGAGGAAAAGCTGCAAGTTGATATTAAGATGCTGACAAAACTGCTACAGGAAAAGGAGTCACAGGCAGCAAAAGAAATGCAGGTTTTAAAACAACAGGTGCAAGAGAAAGAAGCCCAAATGGCCTGCATGGCCAGCTGGGCAGTAGAAGCCTTACAATGTAGGCAACCTGCTAAGTCATATGCATTATATCTTAAAGATCAATGGTTGCAATTTCAAATTAACACAATGGCCCAAAGGGGAACCATTCCATTCTAGAATTACAATCAGTTCATATATTTGTGTGATAGTAGCTCAGCTGAAGATAAGGCCAAGTTAGCAAAATTCTATTTACACAATTTGGCACTTCCAAACATGAATCTATGGGACCCCAATGCTGCATTAGGAGATGTGCAACTCATGGCCATGGCCTCTTGGTTAAACCATGAGGAAAAGAGGGCAGCAGAGATTCAGAAAGTTATGGACAGGGAGCTAAGTGAGCCACTCATGATCAGAGCAGAACCTGAAGATCCCTCAGCTTTCGTGTATGCCCATCCACACCTGGCTAACAACCCTCAAGTTCTACCTGACTACATTGAAAGGCAAGCTCGAGCCATTGCTCACTTTGAAAGCATGGAAAGATTGTTTGGTGATAACTGCATTCATGCTTGCACAAAGAGATGGAACACATTGTTCCACAGTCTGAAAATAAGAGAGTACCACTCCTAAACAAAGATGAGGGAGGCCTTGGCAAGAGTACCACTTTATAAACAGTTAATGCAAAATCTGAAGGCCAACTGGATTGGCCTAAAGTTCAGTCCTCCATTGCTTTTAGGACTACTAGAAGGGGTCAAAGAAGAAGAAGAACATAGCCAATGGGAGGAAGTAGAGAGAAAAGCAAGGTTTCATGACCGAGAAGAGGACATCACCTCGGAAGCTTGGGATGTTAGAGAAGCAGTCAAATCAATCAAAGATGATGAGCTAGATTAGTTGCTCAGAGGATGAGCAACACATTCAACAGGGGGGTGATGATGAGCCCCAAAAATGGGTAACTTTATGGGCTCATTTTGCCTATTATTCTCGATTAATCCACCATTCGTCATAGTCTTATGCATGCTTTTGAATATATTTATGTTAATTGAATGAATGAGAATAGTCACTTGACCACAAAGTCTAATACATGCATATTGCAGATTTTTGGACATCTTTTGGACCAAGGTCAAGCATTTATGAGCAAGTTGACAGCCAAAAACGGAGGAACAAGGCTGAGGATTTGTAGCAAGGGTGTCTCTTGCACTAAATGACCCCTTCCTCGAGTTCTCCACCATCAGCTCAGAGATCAACAACACACCAAAGATGATTTCAAGGGGCAGCTGAGTAGATTTTGTGAAGTGGTTAATTAACTACAGTTTTGAAGCAGCCAAGCTCCTAAAGTTAAGGAGGGATGTTGGTAGTCCTCGTGGTGCATAAGTAGGAAGGCTTCAAGCCTTGGTATTTTAGCTATTGAACAGTTGCTTTTCTCACTTTAGTGCAGCTCTGCATTTCAGCTCATTTTCGAGCTCTTGCTGTAAACAGTTTTGTGACATGATTATTTTTTGAGTAATGGAGATAAATTTCACTTTGCACCAGCTCTGAGCTTTCTTAGGAGGCTGTAGATCTTGGGGTTGGGCCCAACCCAAGTGCCAGTACCTCCTTTGTGTACTTTTATGTGTTTTCCTTACATTCATAGAATAATTTCTGTTATTTAAGTTAAAATCTTGCTTTGTTACTTAGGTTGTTTTTTATGATTAAATTAGCTTTTCATGCTTCAGGTTGTTTTGACAGTTGGTAGCAGAAAATATCTGCAAAAATGCCATCAAGCAATCATTGATCTCATCTCTCCCTCCTTGGGACCATGAGCTGAGACCAAGGCATACTTTCTGCCACAAAAACATTGTTTTTGTTTTTCCATGCAATTGCTAGTGTTAGATTTTTAGTTGGAAAAGTTGATACCAGTTGTACTTGCATGTTTAGATCTGTTCTTTCTTAGTTTCCATAGTTATCTTGCATGATTTCCTGTCTATAAACTTCCGTTCATCATGTTTCTGTTTTTTATGTCAGATTAGGTCAAAATAGATAGATCTTTGGTTTTTCTAGTCTTTTTCAATCAGTTTTGGAAAATAGTGTGCAGAGCACATATAATACATCCCTTCCTATCCTTCCTCCATCATACAACCTGCTTCAACCCCTAAACCAAGATTTCTTCCTTTCATTTGCCACACTTTTCCAATTTGCCCTAATTTCTACATTCTTGTGCAGCGTTGCTCCCTCCATCCTTGAACAGATCCAACCACCTTCATCACTCCTTAGCTTCATTCACCAGGTCCTAGACCCCTTCACATCCTCATCCATGCTCCATTTCCACTTTCCCACCATTTTTCCACCATCAACTCTCTAAAATCCTCTTTCGGCTCTTCCTCTAGAACATCTTGTAGAACCCCTACAGACTTCCTGTAGAATTCCACGTGAGCAGTTTTTCGAGATCTGATCACTGTGAAACTCTCTACAAGGGTTCTAAATACCCTTTAGGCCCTCTTCTCACCTTTCCAACCTCCTGCAAACGCCCACTCCATTTCCTTTCGCTAATAAACCTCTACACAGTAAAAAATAGTTAAAGCACATGCATAATAATTCTGCAAAATTACTCAAAAATACAAAAAGATGTTTTTTCCATATTTTCCTTTAGAATTAGCTTAGTCACATGCATTTTACCTTTCAAAGAGTCAATGGCATCCATTTCTGCAGCTTTCATCGC
This sequence comes from Pinus taeda, assembly GCA_000404065.3. NCBI lineage: Eukaryota > Viridiplantae > Streptophyta > Pinopsida > Pinales > Pinaceae > Pinus > Pinus taeda. The sequence goes on along the minus strand of APFE030392491.1, from coordinate 24,186 downwards.
TTTTCTTGCACCAGTAGAGTTAGTCAGTAAAACTAGGGTTTGCTATGGTTTGCATTTCCTTTCAACTTTTAGCCTCTTTCTGTAAGTAGACTAGCCTCTTTTGAGTTAGCCTTTGTCCATCACAGTTAAAATCTTCTTCTAAGAGCTCATAGAAGTTGGCTTAAGCTCCTAGCGAACTTGTGCCAACTGATCAAGTGACAGCCTACGGCAAGAGCTAGTACTTGTGCATATGGCACTGTCGCTTCCAAGTTTGTTACGAACAACCGGGTTGATAAAAGTAAAGAAGGGAGTTCCAGGAGTTGCAACATCATTGATGCAA
>APFE030392491.1:7514-21889 GCA_000404065.3 Pinus taeda | reverse complement strand
AAATAAACTTTTATGTAATGTTTAGTTTTAATGATTAATTTCATCATTCTTTATATATTAGGGCCATACACTCTTCCCACCATCAATTTTCTCCCTACGGTTGAAGATAGGTAAAATATTCACCCGAAATATTGAACTCTTCAATTATATCACACAGATATCCAAAAAAATCTCATCGACAAAACATAATTTACTTCCTGCCATTTTTGAAAATTTTTAATTATCTCATTAAAAACCATAATATTCAACGTACAATTCATAAAACAGTAATTTTCCTTACAACCCCCAAAAAAAATCTTTCTTATCAATTTTTCATTATTAACCAATAAAAATAATCCCTTATCAATTTTCCATTATTAAATTTACGATGTTATTTTCCATTATATAGTACAATATATATTTCATAGTACTGCTTAAAAAAAATGAAATATTATAATAAATCTAATGTAAAACTAGTCTCGAGAACTTAAAAATACATTTTATAATAAAATGAAAAATGTAATGAACGTAATAAGTTTATTGTAAAAATGTAATAAACATGTTCTGTTTTGGTATACATGTTTTCATGTTATGCTTTGTAAACATGTAATAAATATACGTAATAAGTTTATTGTAAAAATGTAATAAATATGTTCTGCTTTGATATACATGTTTTCATGTTATGATTTGTAAAAATGTAATCAATATGTTTTTCTTTTGTTTTCATTTTATGCTTTGATGTTATAAAATTAAGAAAGAAATGTTATTTTTTAATATCTTTTTAATTAATCCTATAAACATTTAAATACACCATTTATACATTATAATTATATTATAATGAAATTTGTCTTTTTTAAGGTTGTATTATTTTCCAAACAAAAACTCAAATGTTTTGGATATTCTTCGATTTGATTTATCCATAAAATCATATTACATTTTAACATATTATGTATTTTAATTATTACATTTTAACATATTATGTATTTTAATTATGTCATTTTGTATTATTAAGAGAAATTATTATTGTTATAAATTTTGATATTTGATAAATTCATTGTTTATACTTGTGTGAGGTTGGGAGTTGAACAAAGTAATTCTAAATGTTGAATTAATTAAATTTCTAACAAAATAAACGATAATTGATTGAGTAATCCTTTACAATTAAATTGTAAGAGGTGCTTTTAGTTCTAAATAATGTGTTTGGAAGAGGTTGTGTCATATACCCTTAAGCTATTAAAAATTTATAGTATATATTTTTGTATATTGTAAGCATAGATAAATCCAATGATTAGCTAAGGCATAAATGATTCCTCAAATAGTTCCATGAGAGTTGGTGTGCTTGACTCAATTTTGTACTTTTCATAGGCAAACATGAGACGTTTGTGAACTTTTTCATAAGAGAATCTATAAATTGAGTTAATCCTTACGAACACATGCACAAACAAACATACATGTATGTACATACATATTTTCATATCTACATATAGGCACACACTCTAAAGAAAACCTCACTTGGAAACCCAAAGGGTTGCTTAACCACATTCATGGATGGAATCCCTAGTAAACTCATGGGTTCACGCACACTAGGAAACACTGATTCGAAAACTAAAGGTATGTTTCAACATATTAATGGATGGAATTCTTAGTAAACTCATCATTGTAAATTAATGCACCTATCCCATACAAATATTATTTTAACAAGCTTTATATATTAGTAATAAAGTATCAATTCACATTATTTTTAATTGAGGGAAGATTTATCGGGAGGCGAAAGGTGATCACGGGCGTAAGGCAGAAACTAGGGTTTCTGCAGCTACCTGCTACGGCAGGCCTGAACGGGGGCGACCAGATCTGACGGAGGCAGCACGCAGGCCGGTGCCAGTCATTGGAGCTGAGCGTCATCATGACAGCCCCTCAGGGGGTCGGAGAGGTGACTTCTCCAAGAAATAACAGACAGAAAGGGCCCATTGGTAGTTCGGGAGAGGAGGCGACGCTTAAGGAAGGAAATACAGAGGACAACCAGCAGAAGATGAATGAACAGGCACAACAAGACAAGCCACAGGTCAGTTCATCCACATGCAAGCCGGTAGCTACCCACAGGCCAGAGGTGGAGCTACCAGGGCATCGAATCAATGCACGAATACAATATATGAGAGACCATGCTCTCATAGGCAAGTTTATCGGCTTTTGGCCCAATGAAAAAGCCTTGCGAACCTGGATCGATGTCAAATGGAGGCCAAAAGGACAAATAACCCTACTTCTAGGGCCGAAAGGGTTCTTTACATCCATCTTCAATTGCTTGGAAGACCGAAACAGGGTCTTTGATGGGGGACCTTACTTCTTTAATTCGGGTGGACTTTTTCTGAGGGAATGGGTAGCTCGCTTCAACCCAGACAAGGAAGATCTGAGCTGGGCGCCAGTGTGGATCAGACTGTATTCGCTACCATGGGAATACTGTGAGGAGGACTCCCTAAAATCCATTGGCGCAGTCCTAGGAAAATTTGTCAAGGTTGTAGAAGAAACAAAGACAATAAGGCTGACCTCTCATGCTTCCTATGCTAGGATCTGCGTCTACATGGACCTGAAACAGCCTTTACCTGATACGGTACGTCTTTTTCATGAAGATGAAGATTGGATTCAATTAATTGACTACGAGCATGTACCCTTTAGGTGTAGGAAATGTCATGCATTAGGACACCTATTTAGGGATTGCCCTCTGAACATTAAACCCACAGACCCAGTCAACCAAGAACAACAATCTGCTGATGGATTCACCAAGGTCACAAATCGAAGAAGAGGAAGCAGGAAATCAAATGGACCTCCCAAGACAACATCAGAAGAACCCGCAAAACCCTCCACAAGCAATAGTTTTGTAGTCCTCGGTCAGGATGATTCGCAAAACCGACCAAATTCCAAGCCCAACGAAGGAAAGGCGAAGCAGGTTTCGGAAACAGGCAAACAACTGAAAACAGGGGATAAGGAGACAGTACAAGGAGGAGATAAGAACGAATCTTCACCCGAAGTATGGAGCACACCGGACATGGAAATAGACAATACCAATCTTAATGGGCGCAAAGAGAAAGAAGCCGAGGAAAGCTACCAAGTGCCACACTTCATGGAAGAAGACACAAAACCAATAGATATTGGTGAACTCGACATCTTAGGTCTGGAACAGGCTTGCCAAACAGGTAACTTCGATAAAATTCCTGACCAACAAGTGGATAATCTAGTAGAGGTTCTCAATAGAGCTTAAAGAAAATATTCATTAGGAGTTCAAATTGGCAGCCAATGGGATGGGAAGTTCATCTCCAAAGACAGCAAAAAGCGAGGAAGGAAAACCACTTTAGAACGAACCATCAAGATTGGAGAGGTCTTGGTTGAGTTGGGCAGATATGCCAAACTAACCAAGTATTTTAACACTGATCCCAAACCCTCTCAATGAAGCTAATATCATGGAACATTCGAGGGCTTAACCGTCCCAGAAAAGGAAAACTACTTAAAAATATGCTAATGGAGGAGAAGCCAACAATTCTTTTTTTGCAGGAGACCAAATGTAATTCGATTTCTTTGGAGAAAATAGTAGCTAAAGCATGGCCAGGAGGTCTAGTCTCGGCTGTAGATGCACAGGGAGCTTCAGGGGGTCTCGTTGTGCTCTGGGATGCAAGAAAGATCCAACTAGAGAATATACATGCAAACAAACACTTTATCCAAGCAACCTTCCATCTTCTTGGGACAAATATTTATGGCCATCTAACAAATGTTTAGTTCCCGCAAGAAACACAACTCAAGGCGGAGATCCTAGACATGTTAAGGCAGTTAAATGCAAACAGGACTCACCCGCTATGGGTATCTGGAGGAGATTTCAATATGATAGCGACAATGGAGGAGAAAAAAGGAGGACGATGCAGAGTAAATAGGGATGGATCAGTATTGAAAGACTTTATTCATAATAATTGGCTCATAGACCTGCCAACTACCAATGGACTCTACACCTGGAGCAACAAGAGAGCTGATCCACAGCAAGTAGCCTCACGCCTGGATCGTTTTTTAATCTCAGACAACACTGTTCACATAGGAGGTGAATTTACTGCTTCTATACTTCCTTACTCGGGCTCAGATCATTGGCCCATCGCCTTGCATTGGAACAGACCAGGTAACAACACACGACGTCCCTTTAGATTTGAAGCATTCTGGCTAAATCATCCGAATTTCCATGAATTTATCAGAAGCACATGGCAAAATTTCAACCCAACTGAAGATTCGAAAATGGCAAGGTTCCAAAAGAAGCTGAAATATCTAAAAGGGGAGATCAAACGCTGGAACAAATCTACGTTTGGTAATATCTTTAAAGCAAAGGAACTTCTTAACCAGGAAATGAAAATGATTCAGCAAAAAATGATTTTTGAGGGAAGGACGGTAGAGTTGACTCAGAAGGAGCAAGATACGGAGCAAAAACTCCTAGAACGAGACCGACAGGAGGAAATATAATGGAGGCAAAAGTCAAGAGTCCGATGGCTGAAGGAAGGGGAGAGAAATACGGAGTTTTTCATAAAACCACAGTCCAAAGAAGAATGAGCAACCAAATATCTTGTGTTATGGATGAACAGGGCAATAGGATTGAAACTCATGAAGGAATAGAAACGAAATTCTTCAACTTCTTCAAGAAAATGAACCAAGAACCCAATATCAACAGGAAGGAGGCGATTGATAAAATAACCAGACACATTCCTAAGCTAATCATTGAGGACCACAACACTCTTCTCCTCAAACCGATAAGTCTTCAAGAGGTTGAATCAACGGTGAACTTACTAAAAGCAGGAAAAGCACCTGGACCAGATGGATTTACAGTAAATTTTTTCCAACACTTCTGGGAAACGATCAAATGGGAAGTTTGGCAGGTAGTGGAAGAATCAAGAACTCTAAGATGGATGTACCAGGGCATGAATGCAACATTTATAGCACTGATCCCCAAGGCAGAGGATTCACCTTCACCAGACAAATACAGGCCCATAGCTTTATGCAACATAATATACAAAATTGTTTCCAAGGTAATTGCTCTACGACTGAAGCCCCTGCTATCCCTGATCATCTCTCCGGAACAATCAGGCTATGTAGAGGGAAGACAGATTACGGATGGGATAATCTTAACTCATGAAATAATACATTCACTCAAGCAAGGAAAAAAGCCAGGTATGTTACTAAAAATAGATTTATCCAAAGCTTTTGACAGTATAAGTTGGGAATACATGCAATCAATCCTTAAAGCTTTTGGTTTTGCTCCTGCATGGGTCAGATGGGTTAGTAGCCTCATTTCTTCCTCATTCTTCTCAATTCTCATCAATGGCATCCCCTCCTCTACCTTCTGCCCATCCCGAGGAATACGACAAGGAGATCCTCTCTCACCGTTCATGTTTGTCATCATGGCTGAAGGTCTTGGACGCAGCATTAACGCAGCCATCCTCTCCCGCAAAATTAAAGGCATTTCTCTACACCAAGCTCCTGTTGTCTCTCATCAGCAATTCGTAGATGACAATATGTTATTTTTCCATCCCTCAGTGCAAGAAGCTCGATCCTTTAATGCTTTGCTCAATGACTTCTCTCTAGCCTCTGGAGCCCTCATCAATAGAGTCAAATCCCAGCTCTTCTTTTTTAACACGCCTCCCTCGACCCAAAGAGCCATAGCGCGAATTCTAGGTTTCTCCATAGCAACCTTGCCTTCCAAATATCTTGGGGCACCTTTAATAGTGTCGACACTCAAGCATGCCTCTTGGACAGACCTGTTAGAAAAACTGGAAGCCAGACTCTTCCTCTGGACCCATAGAGCCCTCAACATGGCCAGTAGAATTGTACTTATCAAAGCAGTTCTTCAGTCCATGCCACTATATTTATTTACCATCATGGCAGCACCAAAATGGGTCCTCAAAGCCATTAAACAGTTGCAGCGCAATTTCCTTTGGGGAAGTTCAGGACCTAATCGAAAATGGGCCTTGGTTAAGTGGGAGAAAGCTACACTCCCCAAAAACGCAGGAGGAATAGGTCTAAGAGATCCAGAACACAACAATATAATAATGGGAGCAAAAACATGGTGGAAATGGCTAACCAATCCAGGCACTCCGTGGGCCATCTTATGGACATCAAAATATGCCTGAAATCTACCCCTGGAGGAGCGTCTCAGAATGTCAGAAGTTAGCAAAGGATCTATAATATGGAACTCGGCCATCAAACACAAAGAAATAATTCAACGACACAGTTTTTGGGAGGTGCGAGACAGAGGCACAGCCAGGTTCTGGGGAGACTCCTGGCAGCAACTCCCAAACCTCAACAACATAATTCAGGGCCTACCAGATCGAGAACTAAATCAGATGGATAAAGTCAACCAATATTGGAAAACACAAGATCAAGATCACAGGGAATGGCTTGAGGTGCACAACATCTTACCAACTAGCCCTGAGCAAACTAAACTTTCCTTATCTGCAGAACTACAAAAAAGGAAAATATTAAAGATGGCAGGCAGGGATGTGCTCAGATGGGGATATGAAGAAAAGGGCACCTTTACAACCAAAGAGGCTTACCAAATCATTATAAAAGATCAAGCAACTAAAGACAAATTATGGGAAAAAATATGGAGCTCGCCCATCTGGCCGAAGGTCTCTACGTTTCTATGGCTCCTAGCACATAATAAAATTCTTACATGGGACAATCTAAGAAAAAGGAACTTTGAGGGTCCTTCAATCTGCCTCAGTTGCAAACAGGAAGAGGAGTCGGCTCTGCACCTAATGCAAACATGCCCGCTAGGAAGACAACTTTGGGAAAAGGTAACATTTCACTGTAGAAAGGAAGGACGAGTGTTGGGGGACATCAAAAGCACTCTCCGCAACTGGGCTCAACAGCCATATCAGAGCAACATTCTAAACACACTATGGCAAATTATACCCGGATTATTGTTGTGGAATGTATGGAAGGAAAGAAACCGACGAATTTTCAAAAACCAAGCAATGACAACGGAGCAGGCATGGACAATGATGCACAAAAACATTCAAGAAACTCTGTCCATCAAAAGTTGGTCACCGGAGGATTTCCCTTCCACTACACAGGAACAAGCCATATGGGGCAACTGGCAGATACAATTACAAAGCATGAATTCATCCAAAGACAATTCTCCCAAGATCCCAACATCCACTTCATGCTGGACCCCTCCGCCCATCAATGTCTTCCAACTCAATTTCGATGGGGCATCGAAAGGGAATCCGGGAAGCACAGGCTACGGGGGACTAATAAAAAATAATCAAGGTAAAGCTCTCATCACCTTCTTTGGCTCAATCGTTTGGAACACTAACAATGCTACAGAACTAGAAGGACTATGGCGAGGACTCAACATTGCACAGGAACATCAGCTCATACCCCTGATAGTGGAAGGAGACTCTCAAATCATCATCAATATAGCCACAAAACTTCAACAGGGATCAGCAGTTCACAAGGTAAGCAGTAGCTGGAGATTGGCCACCAGGCTTGAGCTACTCAAACAATGGCTTGGCAATCATTCAGCCATATCCTTCAAGCATATTAGACGAGAGGGAAACAAACTGGCAGACTTTCTGGCTAATTTAGAAGTGGACAGGGGAAAAGAATTCTTCGAAGGGCCTCTACAAAGCATAGCTTCGGAGACAGAATTTTCCACTTTTCAAGCCTTATCAGCAAGAGATATGCAAGCAGGGGAAGTATCCCACTCGGATGCGGGTGATTTCAATGCACATTAATGGACATGCAATGAGGCCATGCGCAGGCAGCTGGGGGAAGGTGGCGAGGATTGAAATTCGAATTGATATCAGCGCCGAGGTGACGAGCATTCAAAGGAATTTAATGCAGGTGTAGGTAATAGGTACGCAGACGGAGGAGGCAAGCGGAATAAACCATAGAATTATGGAGAATGTTCGAGTGTATTCAGACAGTGCAGAGGCGAGCCGATCGACAGCGGAAGGTGCAGGTGATGTTTGGCATGTGACTGAGCTTGCCAACAGAGGCGATTCATGGTGGTTCGCTCTGCAAAAGAAGCTGAAGCGTCCTCAGGAGAAGCCTCCCTGGCCTAGTACCTGTGGGTTGAAGGTAAGTGCAATGCACTCCCTTTCTGTTTCTATAGACACACTTCCTTCTGCGGCAGAGGCTTGGGGGCGAAACGGGTCTACAATTGAGTTATATGTGCACGATTTGGGGAGGAATTTGGCAATGGGAAGGCTCAGCATAGGGGTTTGCTTTCCATCCAGCGAGAATATTGCCACTTCTCAGTATTTAAGTCTTCCTTCTCTGTCGGGGAGTTGGACCAGCACGCCGCACACACTGAAAATGGCGCCCCGACTCAGAGCAACTCCAAGAAGGGGCCGAAATCCGGGTTTCACAGGAGGGACGGGGGGCAGAGGTAGGTCACCTCCACGATGAATTTCTTCGATAGCTGTGGCTTACCCTTCCCCCCAAGTTTCTGAAGAGTCTGAATCTTCGCTCAATAACTTAGTTCAGACAGCTAAATTTTGCTTTAAGAGTAGGCTACACAAACCAATAGTCACGGCTATGGTTACGGTCATATTTTCTGAAGAAGAAGAAGAGCAAGTCAGCTCTGAGAATTCAGAGAAGGAACACTCCCCTACCCCTCTGGACGACTCGTCGCAGGAGGAGGATATCATTAGTGCTCAGTCTGCTTCTACGGACCAGCCTCCCTCTCCCAGGATTAATGCAGTCCAGCGTCAGCTGGAGGATCACAACATTATCCATATGACTGAGGGGATGGAAGTGAAAGATCAAGGAATGGCGGGACCTTAGCACGGCATGGCTCAGTCAGACAAGGCGAAGAAATGGCCGGATAACACCTATCCCAATCTTTTGCAGCTCAGGCTTCCCCCAGGCGTCAAGCCTACGGATGTAGAAGACGGTCTGATGGTGACGTGGGAACGTGTTTCAGACGAGGAGAAGGATCATGGCGATGATGAACCCGGGTAAAGACCATACAGCGTTTGGAGCTCCCAGGCAGGCCTCTGTTTTTTGGTTTCCTGTTTGTTTTTTGAATGCACATCAAGGCGCTCTGCACGGCGACATCTAGTTAGTGGTCTAGGCTAGAAATTTTGGGATGTCTGGTTAATTGTCTAGTTTTAAGTATGATATGTCTATGTAATCTGGTTGTAAGCTCTTTTGGATTTATGCTCAAGACTCACAAGTTAGGCATATGGCTGTAAGAGCGGAAAACAATATCAGTTCAGAAATGTTTTCTTGACAGAGAGAGTTTCATGACTCTCTCAGAGGTTAACTCCTCTCTGTAAATATCTTTTTTTCTTTTTAATATAAATAGAATAGACTTTACCCAGAGAAAAAAAAAAAAAAAAAAAAAAAAGTATCAATTCACAATTGCATAAATATTATTTTGTAAGCTAAGGGGTAAATCCTTTCATTTCTCATAATATATTACAGTATATACCCCATAACTATTATGAAACAAATGATCTCAACATGCTCTTAGGGAAATTAGGTTTGTTGACCATATATTACCATAGTATCCAATCGAAAATCTTAACAAATTAAAAAACTACAACGTCAATAAAAAAATTACATCATCATAAAACCATCAATCTAAAACTATAAATATCAGAAAACAAAGTATCAGAGGAGGAAATGGATTAAGGGTATCTTGTGCTCGATCTCAGAGGGGCTGGAGGTGCAATATCAAAGATGTGCTACTCAATTCTAACAACTCTATCATCCATCTACTCCATGTAAAATATCATGTTCCACTACTCCCATTTGACATCTTCCAGGTGGGAAAGTATATTGTATTGGTCATCTTGCCTCTCCCTTAGAATCCTTCCCATCAATGATTTCATTTTCTGATATAGAAAGAGAGCTTGAATATATTTCTTCCTTCCACCCCTCATATGACCTAGATCTGCTACCAATTTCTCAAAATCTTCCACCAATCCATAATTATTCTTTAAATGTCTATCTCTCACTGCCAGTTCCTCCAAATGGTGAAATTAGTTACGAACATCAATAGGGGTGTTGGCATGGAACATCTGTGCAACTTCATTGGCTTGATTTTGATCCCAATTGCACCCTTATGGTCCCCTACCATCACCCCCGCCTATATAATACCACATTCATTATTGTTGCATAATGTTCTTCCTATTTCTTCAATCCTGTTTAAAAGTCAAATGAAACCAACAAGTATTACACTTAAGATTGTTAAGATGTCACAAATTTGAGAATATAACCCACACACTGATTCAAACATTATATAATTGACCTCCTAGACACTAGAAGTGCAACACTGAGACACCAAGTCCCATGGTTTGCGAGTTACCAATCATATTTGCCACAAATTTGTTTAAACAAGGGATGTCTTCGCCACCCAATGGGTTCAGAGACTCTTACAACACTTCTAGGTTACCAAAGCTGTTAAAATTTTTCAAATGACTCCATTTACCATAGGCATAAAATAGAACAGTGTTCACATATTCATTTGTGCATCTTGAAGATTTTTTAGGTTTAACATATACACCCACAGATAAAACTAAAAAATTTAAAAAAATAGTTTTTTCAAGAAACCTAGGGGTAAACCCATCCCACTAAGATAAGACATTGATCTCTTCAATCTAAAGGCCTGACAAACCCACAATTTGTGGACCAGGGAATAAGGCAGGAAAGCCTTAGAAGGGCCCTCGAAATATTGGTGCAGTATGTCGTAACAACAAGAAGCAAACATATATAGAACCCACTCCATTTTTTAGCTTGGACAAGGTGGGAGTTTGGCCGACCAATCATTTTCCAAATATTAGCCAAACCATTAAATTAACTGGAGAAAGTTATCAACAATGAGACTAGATGACCATGCAAAATCCCAAACATTAGAATTCCAAATAGTGTTGGGGCTATTCAAATAGGGCAAGGAGAGAGAGATCCCATAAAAAACATACCTCTGAATTTGCATGCAGATAATGCGAGTTTGACCCCTAGGTGCCTATGTCAGTGTCTAGTCCCAAATCCAAACTCCATTAGTGCTTCCTAGTTGTAGCTTTCCCAACCACCAATAATCGTGATACATACAAACTACCCCCTATACCCTAGTTGTAAAGTCAAGCAAGTATAAAAACTGGCGCTCCCAAATGACATATGACATTTTGTGTAACAACCCTAAGTTAAGTTTCCATGTAAATAAAAATAAGACCAACGTCATGGGACACGTATTCCAAGCTAAATGGTGGGAAAAAAGCATCACATTGGGGGTCACTTTTGGTTTATTTATGACTATGGAAATTGGCAAAGGAAAAAGGTAATAATTGGCAATTAATTATGGAAAGAAAGGGAAATAGGAGAAAATGGAGGTGAAGAGACATAGATTTGCATGCAAGGGAAATTGGAGATAAAATGAAGGAAAACGAAGAAAAATGAGACATCAATGATAAAAAGGCACCTAAGAATTAGTTGAATTTTTTTCCATCTTTGGAGCAGGTATAAAAAAGGAAAAGAGAACAACCACTTGGACAAGCAAGCAAAGGAAGGAAAAGAGAAAGCAAGGAAAGCAAAGAGAAGGTTGGATTAATAGCTTCAGCAGGAAAATGGTGTAGGTAATAGGTTGTATGTGTGATTTCCTAGATGAGGTGTGAATGCATGGTTCATGCACTTTTTATTGGTGTATTTGTTATCATTGGCATGGGTTTTGTCTAGCTTGACAATGGTTTCAACCTTTCATGGCCATTTCTTGGATAACCACAGTGTGATGGGGTTCATTCGTAGTTGAGCTTTGGATTGTTGGAAGTTTTTGGAATTAGGTGAGGTGGTATTACGAAAATTCTCAAGGGTTGCGGGTGGAGATGGTTTTCTCTGGGAAGCCCTTGATAGGTGGGTGGAGACAGGAAAATTCCTCAAGGTATGGTGAAGAAATTTTGTGGCATTCTAGCTCGGTTTGGTTTTGTGATCTCGGGACCGGTTTAGGTGAGATCAAGGTAGGTTGAGGATGGAGGTGGTTTAACCTCTAGAATCCATGGTTGATTATTTCTTGGTTTATCATATGAGATCCACATTCATGCTTGGAATATGGCACGAGGATGATTGACTAAAAGAAAGATTTGGTTCATCTCACTCTATGGTCGTGTGGTACGTGGAAGTCATTGACTTGGTTTTCTTTTGCATATGTTAATAAAAGTTATTTTCGTATTGTGATTTATGAGTACTTGTACTTTTTATTATGTGGAATCTATGATTATTTTTTCATGGTTAATATTTTGGTTATAAACATGGATGTGCTCTAATTATGACTCTTGTTCATTATTTGATAAGTATTTGAATGATTGATTAATGTACGGGCTAACAAGTTTTATTGCAACTACTTGATAGGGCACTAGACCTTTTTGGTGATTCTCATATGAAGTTCAGAGGTTTATGATTAGTTATGCATTCATGACTTGTAGCTTACATGTTTACCATGTGCAGAATTTCTATCATGTACTAGGCCTGTCTAGGTCAAGATCTTGTTCGTGTTTGAATGTCTGGTATTTTTTTCATCTTAATCATGCCTCCAGAAAGTTTCAAACATTTCTGGGAAGGTCTGGAGGCTAGGTTGAAAAGGTGGTACATATCTTGGAACCGCATGTACAAAACTTGAATATTTGGGTCATAGTTTTTGACATCTAGGATTATGAGTGTGGTTGGAGCCTCATAACCACATGCATGAATTCTTGTGGGTGTGGTTAGGGATTAGGTTAGATTAAAAAGGTTCCAACTCAGGGATTGATCACCTGGGGTGCTTCTTCAACTCCTTGTGATCTACAGTCCCTGTACAATGTCTGTAAGTGTTCATTTTGTAGGTCCCACTTCCTTAACCGAAACTTGGACATCGATTCACGCCATAGTGGCACTCCACTTCACATTTACCTGGAGGGCTTGTAAAAGAGGGTAAATGTGGGGTGGCGTGTTACATCTTGGTACTTCGGCGAAAATGCCTCAAATACCTTTGTAAATTAGCTAACACAAGTGAGACCAAATCCATACACTTCCTTGATTCACATCGCATGCAACAACATGAATAAGGGTAGTCACGCCTCCCTAGGAAGTTAATGGCTCACATTCACGAACTTTCCAAGGTGGTGGCCACGAATCCCCACTAGGGTCATATTTCTATTATTCACCCCCATCGGCGAGGCTTGCATTTCTTCTTTGCTTATACCTTAATTGGTTGAAGTGTCTTCAACTATTCTTTTACTCAAGTTGTCCAAATCAACCTGTGAGGGATTAGGGGGCCAATTGATGTCCAATCTATCCATTGATCTGAACAACCCTAATTGGCTAAGAAATATTCAACTTGGTTTCCAATTGTTTTGGTATGGGAGAAACACATAATTGAAATCCTACAATAGATGACCGATTCGATGAGTAAGACTTGCAAGGTGGTAGCTTTTCTAAATATTCTCACTAAGAGTGCCTTAGATAAGCTTCTTGGTCATTTTGATGGGTAGATTCAAGTCCTTGTCCACAAAGAGTCTTGAATACCCAATAGAAAGAGCTATTGAGGGACCTTCTTCTAAGGCATAGAAATCTGCTTCATTGTTGCTGGAAAGCCTATAATCTGAGGCATAAATATTTAAAACTTGATTTCTCTAGTCCCAAAATATCCCTCCAAACCATGCTTCCCCGAAATTCTCTTTAGAGGTCCCATCAAAATTCATCTTAGCAAGGCCTTTCTTGGGTGAAACATAAACCATGGGGGAGGTGAATGGGGAAAATAGAGGTTTGCATGCCACTGGAGATAGCATATTAGGAGAAATATCCAATTGTCATAGGATTGTAGCTTCTCGAGGTTTCACTTGCCAATCATTTAGATGCCAAGGTTCAACTAGAATGAATTCCCTTATATTTTGTCTCACCCCATCCCCAATTTTGCTCATAGAAATTTCAACATTTTTGAAAATGTGTCGGTTACACTCCTTCCAAATGGATGACATCATGAAACGAGCAGCCAAGATCCATGCCTAATTGATCATTGGACTGGAGAAGACAGATGGTCTCCATAGTTCAATGGTCTTAATAATAATATTATAGAAATAGGAAGTATATCCAAATAACTCTAGGATCTTCAACCATAGAGAATTAGAGACACTACAATTATTGAGGAGATACTCCATATCTTCTTCCTACATAATACAAAAACAAAAATAGTTACTTCTCCATCTTTAAAGTTACGATTACATAAATCTTAATAAAACTATTTTAAAAAATTACTTAGTAATAACCTTTAAATTTTTGGATGTCCATCTCTTTTCAAACCATCATAATGATTAACTTCTAAAATTTGGCTCATCAAGTTAATTAACAAAGAATAACTTTTTAAAAATATTTATCAATTTATTAATATATGAATCATA
>APFE030392471.1:0-17455 GCA_000404065.3 Pinus taeda | reverse complement strand
AATAATATAAAGCCACAAAAATAACAAAAGAGGGATTCTATGGGGCACAGTAATAACAATATGGGGACAATAGGGGCACAACAATATTAATAAGGGATACAACTACAATAGTAATGGGGTAATCACTAGTATTATATGGACCCAACATTGGCTGCCCAGGAGATGTGCGCGATTTCTGGGCAGAGCAGTTGACTGCTGCCCAAGATTGCACAATTCTTGGGCTGAGCAGCCCCGTTGGGAGGAATTGTGCAATTTTCTGGATGAAGTCTGACTGTCAGAATTACGCAGTTCTCGAGCCCAGTAGGCTACTAGACAGAATTGCGCAATTTCTGGAGGTAAGGTTGGTTGCCCTCTAGAATTGCGCAATTACTTGAGGGAGTTGTTCAGCCTGCGCTGGACCAAGTTCGGAGGAACAACCTCTGAGGGGAATGCAACAAGATCTGATGGACAAGCTGTCATTCTGCAAGAAAATCACTGAAGCTTGTGTACTTGACGAAGCAAGACATGTTGCTGTGAAAGGTTCGTAGGGAGGCTCCAAAACGAAGCTAAGGCAAAATTTTGGAGGGTGGTTGTAGCCACTACAACATGCCCTTATGCAGATTTACCAAAAACTTTCTTTTTCAGAAAGAGCGTATATTTTTTAGTCTTTTCTACCAGAAAACTTTGAATAACCCAAGACAAATCCACCTTATCCCTCTGCAATGATCCCTAAGATGTCTAGACATGTTATGTCCTTAGTTTCTTATCTATTACAAGATCTCAATGATCAGCGGGTAGATGAAGTTATTTTGGAGTTCTTATTAGTGTTTTCTTCTGGTAAAAAACCTTCAATTATGTTCAATTACAGTTAGTTTCTGTCAGATGCAATTCATGAACAATTCCTAAAGTTTAGTGTTGAAAGGTCATTCAAGCACCAGTTAATTTTGGTTTATTTATTTTTATATCATCAGTCAAAAAGGTTCAAATTTCCTCAATAGAAATTGGATGCTGAAGGAAAACCATAGTCAGTGATTCATTGAACCTCATTAGTGAGGAAAATTTCCGAAGAATTCTCTTTCAGTGACTTTGTCAATCAATTTTTATATATGGCAATCTATTTGTTAAGTAGTGATGTAGTTCCCAGAGTTTCTACAGAAATCAAAAGGATTTTACATTTGAATGAGCAGTCTAAAGTTGGAGACTGGTATTTATACCAGAATTTTACAAAGATTAGAATTTATGGTTGCGAGCTTCCACTTTACAAACTACTAGTGTTCCTCGCCATGAGGATTTTTGCACTAGAATATATCAGACAAATGATGAACATGGATGATGTTCATTTTGTCTCCAAGAAGCCAAAAGCTGATTTTAAATAAAGGTACAAGTTGGCCCATTCATAGTCGACACTAAAGCTACAGAAAAAGAAGTCAATGATTTGTTAAGTCATATGAAGTTTAGATTGAGTTTCAGTTGGTCATATGATCCATTAGGGATAATATCATCAATGAGAGTTAGGAAAAAGTTTGCATCATATGTGCACATTGCAAAACCTGAGATTGAACAGTATGCTAACAAAGAAGAATGGGAAGAGAACGCACTGCATGAAGTTGAAGAGCTAGTTTTCAGTCAAACAATATTGGAAACTCCAAGGATGACAGAAAAAGAATTGAAAAGACCGAGAGAAATTTTATCCCTAGCAGGATCAAAGTTTCAGAAGGCAGCATTCAAAGAGTTTAAGAGAAGAAAGACAATAAATGTTGAAGAAGAGTCCTCAGAAGTTCAAACTTCTGAAAAACCTACCACAGTAATACTTTCAGGAGAATTTGCAATTTCATTACAGCAAATTGAAGAAACCACCATAGATTCTCCTTCTTCAAGACAACAGAGTATTTTTGCAAAATTCTTAGAGATGAAGAAGAAAAACGAGGCACTAAAAACTTCAACATATGTAGAGTTCTAGAAAAAATCTTCCACAACTCAGATTAGGTTACTCTCTGCCTTAGATAGTGAAAGAGGATAGTTCCAATTAGCATTTTTGGAACCAAAGGTCCTTGTGCCTAAGACTGTTAAAGATTACAAAACCTTTGTATTTCTATTTGATACTAAACAAATACATCTTATAAATCAAATTGATCTTCACAAGAAAGCAGGAGAAATGATCTACACATCCCTGACAAGTTCTGCCATGGCAGCATCCAAGCTACAAGCATCTCTGAACAATATTCACTCTCAGTTGAAGCTAGAAAAGATGTCTTCTCTAGCTAAAGATACCAAAATTAAGGGACTAGAAGATATGGTTTTTGTTGGACACCTAATCCTCTAAGGGTTGGTTTGCAAGCTGAACAGCCAAAGGGAGTCTAAGAGACCACTTGGAATATGAATCCAGGTTTACACCATGTACTATAAATGTATATCATGCTAATAATAGATGTACTCTCATGCTTATCATTCATACTTTGTTTTTGCCGTGTATGTGTTTAACAGTTTTAAAGTTAGAATTGAATCCTAAAGAAGTAAAGGCAGCTGAAGAAATAATTAAAAACAAAAATGCAAACATTCAGGGACTAAAGAAACAGTTGAAATTACCAACAACTGAACATCCCCAAACACAAAAAGTAGGTCAGCTAGAGAAGGAAAAGGAAAACATGCTAAGAATGATTGTGGAACAAAATGTGTAGATTCAGAAAATGAAGGCAGAGACGGAAAAATTAATCAAGGAAAGAGAACTTCAAATTAGTACTGGAGCAGGGACACCTACAGTAGCAGTGTCAACAGTAGAAACAAAGTTTACTAGTCAGAATCCAGCAGAGCAATTATCAAAAGTTATGGGAGATCTGTCATTAAAAGATATGGAGATTGAGAAGCTCAGAGCTCAGTTGGAGAAGACCCAAGATAAAGAAAAATAAAAGTGTTGATAATGCATATCTTGCCGAAATACAGAAAAACTTTAGATTAACCAAGCAACTTGAAAGATATGAAAATGAATCATTGATTGTACAGACATTATCTGAAGCAAAAGAAAAAATATGGATTGATATAAATTCCATCATAACTGAACTCTGGACATCTATTGAAATCATTTTTGAACAGGAGGAACTCGTGATGAGGTCAAAGGCAACCATTACAGAAATCAAAGAAGACTTAGATCACAAGCTAGGAGAAGCAACCAGAATAATCACAATGTTAATTCTAAAACGAAAGAAGAATTGGAGGAATTTGGAATTGAAGACAAGACTAATACAGTCCTAGAAGTAAGAAGAGTTTTGACAAAAAGGAACTGAATGTTACAGTTAGAAAATAAATGTCAAAACTTAGAAGTACAGGTTAAAAAAATTCATAGAAAGTTTAATGTTTTACGCCAGAAAGGACTTCCAGCTCTAAGAGATTCTAGCGGCCAATTGATTCTACTATAAAATTACCAACACAGATTCCATGAGATAGCAGCAAATAGAACAAAGTTCGCTGAAGTCAAAGGGATAAACAGTGGTAAAGCATTCTTTGAAGACCTAGAATATGATCTTTTATCCAACATGAAATTCAACATTTGTTCAATACTAAGCCAACCTTTGAGAAGTATACAGAGGTGGCTGAGGCATACAGAAGAGTAACAAAATTTTCTATTCCAGATGACAAAAGATGGGATAGATTACTCAAACTCATTGAGTAAAACAGAATGCAGAATTTCAGCAACTAGTTGCAGGGAAAACAAGAGCAGAAAGCAAGATAATAGGAGCATAAAACAGAGAATTTAGTTTGAAGCAGCAGTCATTAAACAACACCCTCAAATTGTGTACTGATTACTGAAATCAGTTCAGAAAAGTTATTTTTGTGCTCTATTTTTGAAATACCCAAATCAGTTTTGGATAATATTGTATTGTGTAATAACTTTTATTAGATCTAGATATTTTTGGAATTACACTCTAAGTATTTTGTAATTCGAAGGAAGGAGGGTTGAGCCCTTGTGATGATCCAATGACACTATTGTACTACTCTAAAATATTTTTGAAGATAATCGAAGGATTTTGGCTTCATTCTTAACATGCTCTTGTGAGCTTTTATTGTTTATTCATTTATGTTTTTCATAAACTATATCTGCATATGTTCAATGTAACATAGGAGTTAGGGCAAGGCTAGATTGAATATCAATCTCCCTAACAGCCCACTACAAAGTTATAATGATTATAGAGATTAATTAACTAAACAATTTGTTTACGTTAGTTCCTCTACATAGTTTCATTGTTTCCTTGTCATCTTTTGAACATATATTATTTGGTTGTAGAATTCTTCTACACGCATCAACTGTATTTAATTAATTATTCAATATGAATATTTGATTATTAAATATCTTCTCATTTTCTACTTTCACAATCAATTAAAGATTTACACTGTTATGATTGAAAATCAACCCTTTGAAACTTCCTAGAAATATTTAGATTTTACAGGTGTTAAAGGTTTAATACATTGGGTATCCAATTCAATTAAAACCCTTACTTAGATGCTTTGGCACAGTTCCCCAGCCTAGAACTGTCTACAAAGATAAAACATACATGACCAGCTGTCCGGAGTGAGTTGAACGTATTCTAGAAGGCCCTTTTTGAAGTTCACTTCCCCACAGATACAAGTGTAAGCTTTTAATATGTCCTTGTGATATGCTCAATCAATGAATTTCCCCAAGTTGTTGTTGATATTGCAAATTGTTTTGTCTGTCCAATAGTGGAGAGGGAGGTGAGGGAGGTGCACCCAAACAGGAACTATAGAAGGGATATCATGCTCCGGGTTAAAATCCGACATCCATCTATTGAGGTACCTTCTGCAGGAGCCCATGAAGTATGGACCACTTCAGAAGATGAGGTTTGTATCTTCCTTTTCTTCAAATAAGAAAGCGAAAAAAACCTTTGCTGCAAAGGGTAAAGGAGAGTTGTCCCTTGAAAAGGGACTTCCATTCTCGAACCAAACAGCGAGAGATTCAGGGGAAGGATCGAAAGCAGTAAACATTCCCATCAGACCCCTATCAGCAAACCGGAGGGCAAAATTGTGAGAGGAAGTCAGGGGCATAGGGACATTGGGAATTTCAACGAGCTTTTTTACAAATTTTGAAGAAGGCTTAGTGGATCTGCTAATAGAGGCCACCAGATCGCAAAAAGCCAGGATGCCTGGGGAGAGAGGGGGAGAGCCAAGGCAGAAGATCAGGGTTTGCAGTTGAAGCAGACGAGACCCCTCAAAGTGGATGTCTTTTCGAAGTGCCTGAATTTTCAAATTTGTTACCAGCTACTTAAGGTTGTGATTTTCAAACTCAACCTCCACAATTCTGCCTATGAGGTAGTGGACTGAGAATGGAGTAGGCTATTTTCAGACTCTAATTTCTCCAATCTAATCAGGATGGTTTCAGATGAAACATCCAATCCAAGATGTCCATGGGGGATAGGGAATTGAACTTCACAACCATTATAACTGTCGTATTATTTTTAGCTTCCTCAGCATGATTATTATTCGTAGTACCTTGTGCTGTAGACATCTGGTAGCCAAAACGATATAAAATGAACAACAAAAGACAAAAAAGCAACATGACAGATGCTATTTTCATCAGCTTCAAATAATAGGGGTTTGGCAGTTATGAGGGGAAATGGCAATTAATAGATCAGTAAAAGAACAACAAAAGAATAGACTTGTTGACCCTGCCGCCCGCACCTACCTACAAGTCAGTGAGAAAAGCCTTCAACCCCACAAGGTGTGGTTGGTGGCAGGGAACTCAGAGAAGGGGCTGTCACACACTAAATCCCCAACTCTCTCCGTTTGAGCTATCTCCTAGGTTAGCTAAGGGGGGTGGTCCCTAATGAAAAGTTAAGGTAAAAACAAAGATGCGAGATTCTAGGAGAACTGTTAGAGTTAAATAGATTATTTATCTAAAATCTATAAGAAAAACCTGATATGAGCAATAGCCATTAACACATGAGATAAGCATGAAACACATAAACGACCAGTGCCTTCAAAGCGTTGCTCTTTAACAAATGAAAATTTTTTATTGTATTTTTTATTTGCTTAGAATGAAGTCAAATGCTTTCAAATGAAAGAAGAAAATATGTGATAATTTTTCAAGATAGAAAATAAGCAAAGGGCTCAGGAAACCCCCTCTTGAGTAAAACTTTTGATGTCTTATGAGATTGCTGGCTTGAACAACTTGTGGGACCTTTGATATCGTTGGAGGTGACTATTCCAACCGAAGAAGTCCTCACACTCCAATAGAGCTGGCAACCTGTCCTTAAGTAACAAATGCCTGCAAACCAATTGTTAGTGCAAAAGAGACATGGCATATAGAGGCCAAGTTGAGCTTGTCATTGAACCGACAATGACAAGCTACAACGAGAGCACAAAATATACCAAGCCCAAAGGAGATTTGAGATAGCTGCAAATCTCGCCTCCCTAGACAATAATGCCTTCAAGCAAATGCACAAATAAAAACAACTAGATAGCAATTGTAAAATCAAATGAATATAACATCAAACGACACAGGTATACCTGATGAACCAAAGCATGCGCCACAAAAGAAGCCAGTAACCCCAAAGACTTTTATTTATTTATATGAAAGACAAGTACAAAATCCAGCAGAGTTTCGGCAAGCCCAACAGCTCGTTCTATCATTCTACAGTAAGAGCTCAAGACTCATATAAATAAGAAAATTGGAGATGATCCCAAAGCAAATTCCAATGACAAGTGTTACAATGGTGAAGATCTCAATGCTTCAAGTCAAATTCCAAGTGGCTGAGTTACTGGCTGTTGGCTGCCAACGAATTGCTATAGATTTCCATCAAAAATTGGCTGCCAACGAACTGCTGTTTGCTGTCCACGTAAACTGTTGTTTGACTGAGCTGAGCTTTGAGTGACTGTGCGTGTATTTTTGCTGCGTTAAATGCTGCGTAAACTGCTGGGATATCCACGTAAACTGCTGGGATATCTCACGTTAAAACTGCTGTGGCAACTGCGTTGAAGTCTGAGTGGGCCAGCGTGAACTGTTTGACTGCCCACGTAACTGCTCTTTGACTGCCGTATATACCTTTGCTGCGTATGGCTGTGAGTGGGCCAGCGTGTAAGTTTTTGGTTGGCTGAGTTATATGCTGAGTAATATGCCTCCAAATCTGCATGTATAAGCTGATGATAAGTTGAGACAAGTGGAGTTTAATTCCCACGTGAAATTGATTCCAACGTGCTGCTGAAGTGTACAAATGGAGACTGCCAGTGTAACATGTGCAAACAGCGTGGAAATAAACTTTAATAAAAAGCTCAATTTATTAACCTTTGACCAGTCACATGGCAGCGTGGACTTCATGCTGGGAAGTTCGAATGGACATGTGTATTGCTGTTTGGATTTCCTCCTACGTAGCTTATATGAGGATTGAAGTGGGGTCCAATCTCCACCCACTTTATTAAAGTTTAGACTTAGACTATGCCCCATCAAATTGTAATCCATAATATTTGAATTTTATTGAAGGTGAACTTTTAGCAATATGTGACATTTCATTCAACCAACGTGGTACTTTTGACTTCCCTTCTGTTGATTTGAAACTTTGACTTGAGTTGAAACTTTTGACTTGAGCCTGTTATACCTTATGAGGTGGGTCCCACATGCTTGCCACATCACCTTTGACTCTCCACATAATTTCCATGTCAAAATTTGACTTATTTTGACTTTGGAAAAATTTATAAATTTTTCCAATTATTCATTTTTTTTGAATTTTTTCTTCATTTTTGCTACTTCACTTGAAAAGTCGCCTTTTGAGGGACTCTGAGTCATTTTTTGACCCCCAAAGTAGGCTCTAGGAGAATGCTGGGCCTCTGAGGATGAATTTCAAGTGGTCATACGCCCCAGACATTTCCTAAGGCCACTTATTTATGCCTTTACATAAAAAATAATTAAAAAAACTCGTTTTGCGGGAAACTTTTAACTATTAAAAAATCCTACTTAGACCTAGCCAAATTCCACGAAACTTTTTGTGTGATCTAGTACGTTAATATACATCGACCCTAGACACTAAGATGTGTCAGGGGCTCAATCTTCAAACCGTCACCCCGGCTTTGGGGTAAAAATGAGTGAAAAATCTAGAGAATTATCTGCCTCTGAAAAAGAAGGGATAATTAACCGGATAAAAAAAACACTCCAAGGTGTACTCGTTTGCTGATCAAATCCCACATCCTAGGCCTGTTACAAATTCAAGAAAGTCATCATACTAGCATCACTTATTACAATTCCCCGCAGGGTGTGGAATCTGGGTACAAAGAAGAAAAATGATGAGAAGATAGAGGGAGAGTTTAAAAACTCTGTTGACTGATGACATCTGATGGTACAAGTGTCCTCTGGATCATCCTTGGGCATGGAGTCTTCACATAATCATCAAGTGCTACTCCAGTAGTCAACAAGACTCAGCATCAAGTATAGAATTAATCAACTGTTCACATCATTAATTGACTGGTGTTAGGATTCTGAAGACATTCAAGGTCTTCGCCCCCTCCAATATTTTGTTCATATGGATATAATGCCCATAATAAAGTTGTTTCAATCCATGGAATACATTTTATATGCATATAAGAGGCGCAAAAGCCATTCCAAAACTTTGCTTAAGGGGAACCTCATGTCCTCTCATCTTGAACAATCCTCGATAGTTGTATGAATTTTAAAGAAGTCAAGGACTTGGACTCGAGAGTCAATCATCCATCTGAGATGTTACAAAAACTGGCACACATGGATGTGGCATTGCACAATATATAAGTTGAAAGAATTTCTCAGTGTAGGTACCCATAGTATTGCAGTACAGAGATGTAATAATCATGTTGATCAAGTAAAGGTTGATTCAGTAATGATATCTTTCTTTCATAAAAGTCTATTTACTCTAAGAGATTTAACCAGTGGAAATTTTCAGGTTGAAACAGATGCACCTAAACAACTGACAAGAGGTAGCTCCAAACAAGACTGAAGACAACAAAATTTCATGTAGATATATTACAAGAACCCCTTTAATAAGAAATTATTTTAATCAGCATTGAACAACCTTCTACATTAGCTTCTGAGGCCGAAAACTTAGAAGTCTGCAATTTACATGAGTACGAGGAGGGGGCAATGCAAATTCAGACTTGGGAAAACTGTAAACAAACATAAGACCTAGCTTAGAATAAAACAGACTCAATTTACCTGCCCAGTTACAGTGTAAAGTCTGTTGTACCAACCATCCATTGCCGTTCCAATCGCGGAGAGAAGATGGATCTTACTTTCCCCAGGCTTTTGCAACGAATACTCTACATAATACATGCCTGCAGAAAAATATTTTTAACACTTCTGTCCAATTAAAAAGGAAAACCATCAACTAGTACAAAAAACAAAAATACTAAATTGCAAACATCAAATCGATCATTTAATTAAGAGCTTACTATCAACCTTGATTCAGAAAACAAAAGAAAAATTCACCCAGCAGTAACAAAGAGTTACATATTGTTAGGAGAAGAAACAAACCTGAAAAAGTACAAGTTAAAAAAGGTCACTTCCATAATGAGCTCCAATCATAAACAATAAGAGTCTATACAACATATAACAACTTGGAACACATTTATCGTTTATGATTTATCAGGTAATGACCAACCTCTCTTTAAAGACTTTGGTTCAGATTGCATTTTCTATGGCATAATCAAGCAGAATTTGAAGCTTTCAAATAAAAGAAATGGAATTAAAATTTATTATTATCCACTTACAACCACTAATGATTATACAGGATAGTAGAAGTTATACATCTATATTAAAGACAAGGGAGTGCTTCAAGCAATTCCACTATAACATAAGAGAAAAGACAATTTTCTCTTATATGCTCTCTGAATTTGGTATACAAAATGTGAACCCAAGAGGAATGAATGGTTATGCTAGCTAAGCTATGCCATCAGTATCCAATCCTAAAATCCAAGATCAAGAAGGCAGTGAAAAAGGTTTTGAGGTTTGAGATGTTGATGTTACAGATAATGGTCCGTTTAGAAGTTAGACATAGTTACGACTTAAATGCATAATAAATGTCCTATTGATAAAGTGATGTAATAATGAGAGATTTAATGTATTATTATGGTAGTTAAGGATTTGGTGTTTGGGAGTTACGCAATGCACTCTTTTTCTCCTACTATGGAATGAGACATTGTATCATCTACTTAAAGAATGAATCCATTCCTTTTCATTATAATGTGTATCAAAGCCATAGTTAGGAAGCTGTGGAAGTGGGTGATGGAGCCAAGCGGCTGTTGGGGTCAGAGAGTGCACTGAGGAACTGATCACACACAAGCGGATAGATGATTACATGGATAAGTTTGTAATCTGATATTTGTTCATAGTCATGGAGTTAGAGAATTTTTAAGGAGTTGTGTGGTAAAAGACCATTGAGGGCTAAGTCAAAGCCGTTGAAAAGGAAAGCTAGTTCAAAGACTCTCAAAGCCACCATGGGAATTCAGTGAAGTGCAAAGGAATGTTAAAATTGACAACTAGGGAAAAATTCCACTCTGGACAACTCATTTGATGGAGATAATGATTGCATTGAATTCCTCTTTTCGAGAGGACCAAAATCAACCTAAAGGTCATCAAATTTGGACAAGAGAAAGTGTTTCTGAATTATGAACCCACATGTGCATATTTGATCAAGCCGGCCCTAAAGCAAATTGGACCCCCTTGGAAGGCTATAAATACAAGTGACCTCTACCTCATTTGGACATCATCATGAGACACTCTTCTATTCTCTTTCTTGGTTTTGGCTCGCACAAGTCTGAGGCACGTCCGCGGAGAATAGGTTCGCACGAAGAAGAAATTGCAGGGTCCGAAGCTTGCATTTTTATTTTAGGGTTTTGGGCCTCAGTTGCAGGGATGACATAAAGAGATCTCGACTGCAGTCGCTCGCTGGTCAGCTCATCTGTGCAACTGAAGCTTTTCAATCGCACGCACAACACATCCTCCATGCAACGGGCATCTAGGGTTTCTAAATCACAGTCGCAGGCTTTCCAAAGGCTGATTTTCACTACAGTCATTGGCTTACAGGCTCAAGGGAGCAACTGGATCCTCTCAGTCGCTCGCATACCTCCTCCTCCATGCGACTGGAACCTAAAGGTTGAAATTTCAGTTGTCAAAAGTTTTCGCTCGTTGACCGCAGTGTTCGACAATTGACTACAGAGAATGACAGTGCATTACAAACTTTTGAATCAAGGTTTTGAGTATGGGCAATGTTGAGTTCATCTCATGGATATTGTTCAGTTGATTTTCGCTGGATAGTTGTATGGATGAAGATATGGATCATTGTACCCTCTTTCGCTGAAGCATTCAATGACAATCTAATAAGAAGAAGAATTTGAAAGGGTTTCCCCATAGTGGGTTTTGCCCTAGTCTCCGACCAATCCTAGCATCTCTATATGTGAATGTTTGTCTTCTATTGTTCCTTTATGTTCCGCTGCATTGATGATGATGATATTGTTCTTTACACATAGCTGAGTAATGATGTAAATCGGAATAATGTTACGATGTTATGGGGTGAATTTAATGTGTAAATCAAGAAATGCAATTATCAAAGAAAAGAACAATATAGACCTAAGAAAAATTAACAAGGAAAACATGTTTTTAGCCACCATCAAAGAAAAGGGTGCCCACATGGGTCCACTAGTCCAACAAGTAGGAAGAGACACCACTAGGAAGAAGTCATTAGGTGATTGGATCTGCCCAATGATTGGTTTGTCGTTTGGCATATACCCATGAGGAAGCCACCAAAAGATTGGGTTGATTGTGCATCAACAAAAATGCATTTTCGACATATAAAAAAACGTTTATATGTTACGGCAACAGTAGCTCCAATTTGGATTGGCCAAATGGTGATATCAAAGAGGCAAAGCCACCAACATAAACGTGAGTGTCAGCTATTATTAGAAAAAGAGGAATAGGCTTCCAAGGAATTGAATAAATAGATGGAAGCTAACAGTGTAGGAGCCATCAAATGATAAAACAACTAGTGTGAGTCACCAAAGAATAGAACAAACAACAATGAGAATGTTGGTCGATGTAGCTCAGACAAGTTTTCTAGCCTCAGGTGGTGTTAGTGAGGCTAGGAACACAAGAGAAAAAAATATCTCCAAGCCCAAATTACTATTTTGAATGGAAATGTCTTAATTAAATTAATTAATCAATTTTTAGTTATTTTCCTAAGTTTTAACTTAGGGAAATAGATTAGTTAATTAGTAATAATTGAGACATGGTCGATTTTCCTTTAGAGGCTTCTAGAAAAGTTTCTAAGTGTCTTAGCCATCAATTAGATCATTTCAGATCTAGATCTTGGTCGTTGAATTATCAATAAGAGATTATAAAGGAAATTGATAGGCAACCTTGGAGATCATGATCATGGTTATTGGGGTTTGACTGTAATGTCCCTTCTCAACAGATTTCTGTTAGAAGAGATCTACCATAGTTTCCATTTTGGAGCTAACACACTTTTGGGGTACCAACTTAGGGAAACTGGGCCAAATATTAAAGTTGGTGGAATCTCGGGGCCACCCCTCAAGGAATACGCACCTCTTGGGAGAAAAATCGATTTTTTTGAAGGGAGGTCAAAATATTTGGAGGGACCCACAAGGAAAAGTAAGGCAACAATTATAAATAGAAGGTTGGGGGCAGCAATTGGCACCTTTTGATAATTTGACATTTACACATTGTTCCTCAAGCTATTCAGCTAGGTCACAAGTGTTGTTTAGCACAGAGTTCTCCAAGCGGAGAACTCACCCTTCTTTCGGTGGACTTGGAGTGCCACCTTAGGGAGGTAAATTTGCTGCTACATTTGAAGGGAGGCTTGTGGAATTTTGGGAGCATCTTTCAGACATTCCCCTCAACTAATTTGTGCTCCAGGGAGGATGCAATAGAGGATCTCATGCCACTTATTTCAGCTATTTTCCAGGGGATGTTTGCCAGGAGAAATTTAGAGAAGCTGCTCCAGGGGAAGACCAAGCTTTGTGGAGAATTTCGGGGTTGGCAATTGCTGCCTTTGAAAAGGACGAATTTCTCTTTCCAGGGCCTAGGCAAAGGGGACGCTGGACAAATTTGTGTGGTGTCGGGCTCAGCTCTTGAGTGCCGGAATTTGTGGGAGAACGCCTCTCTTATTACAAGGGAAACTTCCTAAAACATTTCCTTAGTAGATTGAGGAGGAAAAAGGAGGATTTTAGCAGAAGTTATCACTGGGAGACGTAGTCTTTGTTCAGGAGGGCGTAGTGCCAAAATAGGGAAATTTTGCAAGGTCGGAATTAGCCAAATCCCTTCCTAGGTTTTTGTGGGTTTGTTGATGTTGATTTGTGGTAGCATCGGATGTGCTCTAGCCATGAAAATTGATGGAGAAGCTAAAGCACATAAGATTTCCAAGACCCAAAAATCGTTTTGAGAAATTCCATTTGGATGAGGAGTTATTAAAATAATTAATATTTTTAATGGGTTCCTAAGTCTAAACTTAGGAAAATAAAAATATTAATGGGTATTAATAAAGATAAGGATGAGAAGCTTCTAAGAGACGACAATCAAGTCTGTTTTAATCTTAGCCGTTGATTAGAGATTCAATCTCGGTCGTTGATTCGTCGATAGGAAAAGTATAAGAAAAGACTTGAGGGTCATTTGGAGACACACCAGCAGATACTCAGTATCCCAAGGAAAATCGATTTTCAGAGAGGGTGAAATCGATTTCAGAGGGAGAGTTGCAGGGTGGAGGAAGAGGGGGTGATTAGCAGCAGTCAGGGAACTCAGAAGAGGTGACGTAGGGACTCTGAGAGACAGTGCAGAGGGAGGCGCAGTTCACAAAGACTCAATGGATCACGCAGAGAAGGATAAAGCAACGCAGAGCCACGCAGAATGATGCAGGGTTGACGCGGTAGGGAAACAAAGTCCTCCAGGGTGTCAGAAAGTCTCGAAGAAAAGTCCAAAGTGTTTTCTCCCAGTGTCTATGCAAAAATTTTCTGTAAAAGCGATTGTTGTTGAAGATTAATAAAACCCTCCTCTGCAGCACCGGTTTTCCCACATTCAGTTTTTTCGGGGACAATTGTCCAAAAATAATTGTGTTAATGTGTTTGATTCTTGTGCATATATTTGTTTCTGTATGATGGTGTGATATCTGCAGTAGAATTTATTTTAATATTTACTGAAGGAATTGCATAAATAACTTATTAAGAAATAAGTAGGTAAAATAAATCAGTTGTTGCAGTAATAGAATTTCTATTTAGAAATTTTCACAGTTGAGAGGAGTTTGGGGTTAAATTTGCAAAATTTTCCAGGTAGTATTCAAGCCAGAAATCTCCTTTTGTTCAATAGTACATTTTATTACTCAGCCAGTAATTGCATCATTTTGTGGGTTTTCCGGGTGGTTGGTTTGGGGCAGATCCCTTTCTAGGTTTGGATGAATATTTTTGGGAGAAGTTACAGTTGCATTTTCAGGCAATTCCAAGCATCACAGAGGGTCATTCTCAGCGTTTCTAGTGCAGGAACAGTTGCCAATTTTTGGGTATGTGCAGAAGGATATTGGGGCAAAGTTTCCTAACACTTGGGGTCATCTCCTCCACTTGGGTTTGCTCCAGCTTGCTTATGCAAGCCCAAGTGCACTTGTTCCTTGTTATATGTACTCTTTATAGCTCGTAATTTAATAAAATGGCTCAGCTTTTTTGCTCAACATCTTGGTGCTTTTGATGGTACATGTGCATTTATGATTTTATTTGCTATAGCCTAGTTCACGTGTCTGTTATTAGCTGTAAATTTCAGTTTGGAACATTATAGTGGTATAAGAGCGATAATCTTGGCCAGCTGTGGGGTAGCCAACTAGATCACGGGAGATTTGGGCATGTATGCACAGTGACGGGTTACACCATACACCACCCATGGCTCTAAGGGAGATTCAGTATGCAGGAATTATAGGGTGGAATCCGCTGGAACGATGAGAGGTTGGCTCAGTTGAGGGACGTGTTAGACCAGATCCATCCTTGTCCCTAAAACAGAGACACTAGAGGTGCACAGGTCGTGGGAGTACAACCATCTACACCATATGGGGAGAGTCGACAAAATCAGGGCACCAGATCTCCTCAAAGGGAGCAGACAGGCCAAGGGCAGTTAGAGGGTGAGGCCAAGAGGCGATTTTTCTAGTGGATACTTGGCTTTAGATATCAGAAGCTTGAGGAGGAGGAGGTCGAGCATGATGCCGAGGGTACACAAAGTCATGAGGAGCATGTAGATACACCCAGTGGCACACAGGAGCCACCCTTGCAGGAGTTTCCTTTGGTAGCCCCGATTGACACGTTGGTGGAGACAACTAGGCACACACCCATAGGACCTTCCATTGATGAGGTGCTAGTAGGCACAGAGGTACCCAAAGCTGTGACAGCATTGCCAGATGACCGCTACCTATAGCAGTAGGGAGAGCACCTTGAGGAGTGTGAGATAGATGAGGATGTTATGCTTGAGGAGCTACCTATGGTGGGGCGGCTCGGGACTCCTATTGAGCCCGTGATGGAGGAGGATGGGTAATCATCTTTTGGGCCTGCCATCGATGGGGAGCAAATAGATACGCAGGCAACCAACAAAGTTGCAGTACTTCCAATCAGTAGTTCTATTCAGGCTTACATAGAGGGGGCCTGCAGCATTGTTAAGTTACTTCTGCACATTGGAGGGAGAGTGGTTGAGTTACCTAGACAGATCATATATATGTTGACCATGTTGAAGAATCTAGGGCAGTTAGCATTAGAAGATTCTTCTATACTTAATAACAATTTGTGAAATTCTTTTACCATTTATCTTATCTTGATCTTATTATGAGTGTGTGTGTTTACTTCATCAAATTGTTACCAAAACAAAGAGACAAGAACACAAGGAGTTGACATTCTGCCAGGGCCAAAACCTCTCCCTCTTGATGAGGAAAACCCATAGTTAATTCTTCTTATAGAGTTTCCAATTGACAAACACCAAGACCATGACCCTTGACCTACTAGGCCACTCCAAGACCAAGTCACCAATCCTCTTCTTACTTTTGAGATCATCATCAACACTACTGCGTCACTGAGGTCATCATTCATGCACCTTCACTGAGATATTCATCACACTAATGAGAACATAATTGTTGCACCATATCTCCATCTTCTCTTCGATCATTACTGCACTTCTCACTGAGATCATTATCGTGTTGATTAGGCTTCCATACTGAGATATTTATGTGGACACTTCAACGAGGTCTTTGTTGAATTTTCTAAATCTATTTGTTAGAAAATTAATCTGTATTCTGTTGGTTTATTTCTTCTACTTGTAAATTCTGAACAAGTTATTTAAAACATTTAAATATCGAAATAAACACAATACAGTCACAACATCTATAGATCATCAACTGAAATGAAAAAAGCACACAAGTGACACTGTTATTTTTGAACAAATATCCCCGGAAAAACCCAATGCGAGAAAACCAGTGCAGCTATTCTAAGGGTTATATTATTATGCAGTCTTTCTGAGTACAACAGAGTGCCTAACCGGCTCACCCGTCAAAGAAAGCATGTCCCACAAAACCCTCTTCGGCACCACTGAAGCTCAGCGCTAGCCCTTCTGGCCTCTACGTCAGCCTCCAACTGACTTGCGTCGGCCCCAGGACCCTCTACGCAGCTTCTGGGACCCTCTGCATCACTCCAACAGCCTTTGCGTGGATGACGCAATCCCTCTGCCTCTACGCTGTCTCTGCTGGGCTCTACGTAGCCTGGACTGGTTGCTGCTCTTGCTCTCTCTACTTTTGCACTGGTCTCCTAGTATTGTCTCTACCTCTCTGCCTCGTACTCATTGCCCCTTGCTGCTAATCATTGATTCAACTTTGCTTAGCAACCCTGCTCTAGCAAAATGAATGACTGATCACTCTAGTGTGTTCTCCAACTGACCCTCAAGTCTCTTCTTATACTTTTCCTTTGGTCCATCAACAGTTGAGATTAGATCTCTAATCAACGGCTAAGATTAGATTTGGCTTGATCCATGACTTTTGGAACCTTCTAACCCAATTTTATATTAATACCCATTAATATTTTATTTTTCCTAAGATTAGACTTAAGAACTCTATTAAAAATATTAATTATTTTAATATCTCCCAAACTGGGTACAATCTGTCCAAACCATTTCTAGGTCTTGGAGATCTCATGTGCTTTAGACTCCACCAATTTTCATGGCTAGAGCACATCCGATGCTACCCCAAATCAACAATATTCATTATAATTTTCCATCATAGTTGTCACTGTGCTAAGATTATGACTGTGTTTTGGCATACCAAGAGTGTATAACAGTGGGATCCTAAGCATGCCAAGACTGTGACTTTATCTAGAGAATGATATCTAGTGTGTATAGTTGAGAGTTTATTGCACCAAGATCCTTATCACAATAGATATACCAAGACTATCCTAGCATACCAAGACTGTGATCATCATGATCATCCGAAAA